>PVKB01006785.1:0-27024 GCA_004027205.1 Ctenodactylus gundi
CGCTGAAGCAGATCACCCTCAATCCCTGGGCCTCCACCCTAGAAAGGACAATAATTAGAAGGACTAGGCTGGGACCAGGCCATTATGGGAACTCTGCCCAATCTGCTGGAACCTGCTTGTCCCTGTTGACAACAGTTTGATTCAGAAGTGACCTTAGCATGGTGTTATCAGCGGGATGTCTCCTAGGGTGCCTGGCGGTGACCTGCCCCTCTGACTTGCAAGAACAGGCACAACTCTTACTAAGAAATCTGCGGTTGGTGGCAGAAAATCAGGAGCCCGACTATAATCACATGACTGAATGATCTAGGAGCACCAAATAAATGTCACTTGAGAAATCTCAGAAGCATTTCAAAGAAGTAGGACTGGAACATTACACTTATTTAATAGGTAGAAATTTATTCATTTATTCAATTTAATTATACATTGGGCTACCAAGGCAATTCTTTTTCTCCTCTCCTCATGTTTTCTTATAGACTGATTGACATGTTCATATATTTTTACAGAAATTCTGGATTGTCCCTGCTGTCTTTAATGGAGGGTTCTCAGTTGACGCATCATCAAACCATGTCACAATAGGAATCCAGCCACTTGCTGGCTCCCTGCATGAAAGAAAATCCAAGTCACTACGGTTTCCTGCACATATTAATAGTTGTGTGTTCTTTAATTCAATAACAACTAAGCATGATATTTATTATGCTCACACTACTATTCAATTAGAAGGCTTTCGTGAGTTCTAAAGTGGAAATAAGATGAGAAGGGAAATTAATATACGTGCAACCTCAGGTTTAAACCTGAACAGCTCATTCACATTAATTTTCAAACATGCTCAAATGTCAAAAAAGAAAGATTTTCAAAAATATTTCGTCATAACCTAATCAGCCACAAGATTTCTCCCTTCCTACTCCCTCTACTCAAAGTCCTAAAGAAAGATTTCTGTATTCCTTGACAGTATGTTTTTCCTTCCTAGGCGCTAGTACAAACATAACAATAAATGAGTATTACTCTTAATGAACTCCTGAAATATGCATGCTTACAGAAGCTAATTCTTTCATTCAACAACAAATTGTTGACAGTTTCTGAAGCACGATTTGTCTAGTGAGAACCCCCATTGTCCCATTTTCTAACTGGGCAGCCTTGAGCAATTATTTTTCTCTCCCTGAGGCATCATTCATTTATAACACAAAAATTAGTCACAAGATTTACCTTGTGTTTTGTGAGCATAAATCACTCAAAGTATTTAAATATATGTGACAGATGAGTAATTTTAGCCAGTTGTCAAATTTGCTTTTACATGCCACCAGTGATAAAACTTTTTTGACACTCATGATAAAATAAGATAGAGGTTGATAATGTATTCACAACCAATGACACATGAGCTGTTGTTTTTGACCATCTTAGTTTTCTGAGGACTGCCATAACAAATTCCTGCAAGTTCGCAGCATAAAAAACATTTACTCAGCCTCGTAGGTGGAGACTGAAGTTTGATGTCAGTGTTGACAAGGCCTCTCTCTCCCTGAACGCTTACACAGGAAAATTTTTTTGTCTCCTCCAGCTTCCAGTGACTCCTGCTTTCCTTGATTTGCGGCAGCAATTACCCTAATCTCTGCCTAGCTGCACGTTATTTTCTTCCTGGTATGTCATGTGACTGACCCATTCCTCTTACAAGGACAGCACTTACTATCCAGGACGATGTCATCTAAAGACTTAAAACTCCATGTGCGTGGACTGTATTTCCATATAAGTTTACAATCACAGGTACTGGGGGCTAAAGCCTGGACATATCTTATTGGAGTATATAATTCAACAGACAAGTGATACAAGCAAATTGGCGAATTTTAAAAAAAAAAATTAAATACCCTAGACTATGGAAAAAGACCCTGTCTCAAAAAAAACTAAACTAAAATCAGACACTGTTTTGTACATAAATATTAAAAAATCCTCTGTAATGCATAAACACATGCACAAAAACTGTGGGACAGTATATGAAGATGAAAATAGCAGGGCTTGATGTGCCATTGTATTTGGACAATATTATTTGACATTACTTCTCACATTTCCTATTTTGCTTATAATAAATACCTCTTGGTTTTGTAAATAAAATAGTAAAAATATTTGAAAATGTCAATTTTCTTGCCCCACTTATGAAAAAGCAGCTCACTTCAGCATCGGAGCATCCCCGAGACACAGAGCTCTCATGCCACTCAGCCCTTTCCACAGTGTTAATACAGCAGGGCACATTTTCTCAAATTCCAAACCACAATCTTTTTTAAAAATGTCTAAATCTCTGCCTAGTAAACTAAGAAAATATGTGAAGTCAGTTTCATTTGTTTTGCTGCATCCTGATTAAGAGTAAGGCTGGTCTTACGACTCAAGAGGCCACAGCACATACTGTTCAGACCTATTTACCTGGGAGCCACATGACCTGGGGTCAAATTTAAGCCTCTCCACTTATTGGCCCTGACCTCAGTGTGCATCAGCTCCCTGCAGCAGCAAGATCGTTATGACTGTGAGGAAAATTCCAGCAAACTTTGGCCTATACAAAGAAATTCAGGCATCTCTTTCACCTCTTACAACGTCCCCACCACCACCTCTTACCAAGACCACTGAGATTTTCGCCCCTGCAATTCTGACTCTGATCACCAGGTGGCACTCTTTCAGATTTTTACCCCATTGAAAAGATACAATTTTTACAAATAAACACAAAATATTCATCAAAACAAATTATGAAACAACAAATGCAGTGCACCCAACTTTTCTATTAGAAATTCCCATAAAATATTGAAAGGAAGTGTATAATTTCGCTTTCTACTTACTCCTATGTCTACCTGAAATTAATTTATGAAATATGTATTAGGACATACTGTGTGCCAGGCAATGGAAAACAAATTCTACATGTGCATTTCACACCTTCCTTCTCTATTTCTAGACCTGAAGAACTGGAAATGTCCCCAGAAAACAGCATGGATGTTAGTGTCCACCCCACATGACTTCAAATAGACTCTACTGTAAGCAAAATTAGTCTAATGGCTACCCTGAGTCCTGGAAACTCAGAATCTACACTGGTAGTGACTTGTTTGAGTAGGAAGAGGTTGAACCCAAGGAAGCTGAAGTACCTAGTATTAACAGGCTACCTTCATTCCTACATTCTCAGGACCTCATTCACAGAGAGACAGTGAAGGATGAGGTAACCCTGTTGAAGTTTCAGTCTTAATCCTTCTCAAGAGCAAGAAACTAAAGAATCCCTTTTCCTTCACTCCTTTGTTGGGTAGTCATGGTGGATTTCTCATCTGGTTCTGAGCCTGTCTTTCCCCAGGGGAGAGAGAGAGGGCACTTCTGCTTGGTACTCCAAGGTGACATTCAGTTTTTGCTTCATGTAAATTCTCCTCTCCCAGTTCTGGACATGGACACAGAGACACAGAGAAAGAGAAGAGACTGAACTCTCAAAGACAAGCACAAGACTAGGATCCTTGTCTGAGCATCTAATTCCTGTCACTTAGTGGAACAGTTTCCAGAGATTCTTTCTTAAGATGTTCATCTCTTCTTGGTTCCTCTTAGATAGTCTTTGAGCATACAGGTATTTTCATATGTTGCTGTGGGTAACGTCAAATGGTCCAATTCTTCTTGGTGGTATCTAAAAATATTATACAAGTTAGTGCTTTTGGACCCAGCAATCTATCATCTAAGAATCTATCCAAAACAAACAATAAAAAATGGCAAGAAGGACAATTTAAAACAGCAGAATTCTAGAAACATGGTAGGTGTCCCCCAATAAGTGGTGAATAAAATAATTTAATGTAGAGTCCTATGCAAATGAAAAAATCCATAAGAACTTCATCTCTGTACTTCTCTAGAGTGACTTCCAGGATATACTGATAAATTAAAAATAAGTTACAGAAAAAATATGGTGGTAGAGCTCTCCAATACAGTGACCACTAGTCACATTGACAATTTAAATTTCAAATTTAAATTAAATTATGAGCTATTTCTCAGTCATATTCATCCAGTTTCAAGTGCTCAACAGCCACAGGGAATCAATGACTATCATATTGCACACTTTTTATAGAGAATGTTTGGAGAACATGTTGGTTTCTGCAGAAACTTCTATTGGACAATACTAATAGTGAAATAGCTACGAGATGTAGTATTGTACTGTATGCCAATGAAAATGAATGACAATCTGCAACTACAGAGAGAACAAGGATTGTGGTATGGTAAAACAAAAAGTTGATATTCATCTACTATATGCTGCAAAAATATCCTAATCTTTGAAATCATCGAAGGCAGAAGAGTTTCACTTCTATGCTAACAAGATGACTGGTGCCGGGGCACCTAGAGAGCTTCAGGATGAGGAGGCTGGTATCTTAGTCATTTTTCATCACTACAGAAAAGTGAGATCCTGGTCTGGAGGGATAACACAGTGGTAAGAGCACTTGCATAACAAGGTGAGATAATGAACTTATATGTAGAAAAGGTCTATTTTGGAGATTCACACAATTTTGGAGGTTCCAGTAAATAATTAGCTCTACTGCTTTCAGTCTGTGGTGACACTGTACGGCATGCTGGGACAAAACCACTCAGTATCATGAGCCAAAGAGAAAGGTAAGGAAGAAACAAATGGGACCCCGCAATAAACTTCAAAGATATATGCCCCAGTGACCTAATAAGGGCTTGTCACAAGGCCCCATGTGCTCAAGGTTCTACCACCTCCCAGCAGTACCACCACGAGGACCAAGCCTTTAACGCATGAGCCTTGAACATTCCAAATGCAAACTATAGCAGCTGGTCACCCAGAATGAAGAAACCATGATTAGAAGGGGACTTAAGCCTCAGGCCCATCCTCTGTGGAGAGGAAAGGGGATGAAAGCTGACTCACAAGGAACGATGATGGAATCAATCATGCCTATACAATGAAGGCTCCAACTTAGTGCAACATGGGGCGATGGGCCCTTCCCTCTCCCCCACTTGCTGCAGAACACTTTCTCCTGCTCATCACTGGTTTGCACTCACCCATCCCAAGCAGCACTCCAGGGCCAAAGCCCAGCCCTGTCCAAGGCCTACACAAGGTCAAAAAGTGGTGATTAAGATAGGGGAAACAGAGATGCCAAAGCCTACCTAGGGAAATTCCAGTTATAACTTCAGTGCATGCCCAATAGCAATCCTCTTCTCCTGGAACTCACTGAGTTCATCCATATGGACTGCACCTTACGCATATTAGAATGGAATAAATTGTGGAAGGTGCCTAGGAACTGAATAAAAGCATTTAAACCCAAACAAGCCCCATCCAGTGCTCGTGCCATCTTATGTCCTTTCTCCACCATAAGCCCGCCGACTCTTGCTTTCATAAACTTTACCGCCACTTCCCTTGCCAAGTGTGTGCACTTCTTATTTGCTATCAATAGCACCGAAGAACCTGGAACTTGGTCCCCAGAGCCGACATCTCACAGTAACACCTGCATAAAACCCCAAACTGACAGGGTTCAGATGGGCTTCTTTGTTGTAGAACACATGAAGGTTTCCAGAGAGTGATATGCCTAAGGGAGGTGTGGAAGCCCTACAGCTGTTCTCATATGATTTGCCCTGTGTATTTCTTTCATTTGTTTGTTCATCTGTATCATTTTAATAACTTTCATAATAAACCAATAACATCAGATAAGTGTTCCTTGAGTTCTGTGAGCCACTCTAGAAAGTTAAACAAACTCAAGGATCAAAGAAACTGCAAGTAATACTTGGCTGATCAGAAAGACAGGTCCCATCGTGTGCATAAGACTGGCATCCAAAGTAGACCTTATCTCCAAGTACACAGTGTCATAATTGAAATGAATAAGAAGACATCGGTTGGTTTCCACCAGAGAATCTGCTGCAGAATTAAATAATTAGATGTTGGAAGGAAAAAAATCTTAACTCAACTTGGTGGCCAGATTTGATGAATTGTGTTGAATGTGAGAGTAGGAAAAAAAACACTGTCTGTCAGGATAAATGCCACACATATTATGTTACTTGAATTCAGCCAGACACAAAACTGCACATGCTATAAATTTTTCTTCAAACTTTTCAATGGAGTGGGGGAATGAAAATAAAATAAATACTCTTATAATAAATAATAAAATAGAATAATAAAATAAATTCTCTTATTTGAAGGTATTTAGGGTCCTATAATCATTTGCTCAACCATCAGTGGAAGTCAGGCCAGTCCTACCTCCCAAACACTGAACAACATGGTTGCCATCCAGAAAAGCACTCAGTTCATAAAAGGAAAGAAATTTGAACATGGAAGTCCAGGAAATTATTTTAATAGTCAAGTTGTCTAATGCATACTAACGGCTTTTTAAAAAAATTATCTTTCTGTTTTTACAATTATTACTTTTTTTGCATTTTCTTCGATAAGTGCTACCAGGTACAAGACGTGATTGCTACTTAAGCATGGTTTCTACTCAAAGTCTTGCGGCCTGACCTCACTTCATTCACCCTGGACTGACAGAATTCTATAATACAAGTGTCTGTTGCTTCTTCCTGAACATAAGCGTGAAGGATCTAGTCACAGAATAAAGTCAAGCCCTTGATTCGTTTCCCTGCTTCCTGCCAGTTTCCCAAATCAGAATGACAGTGTTATGTAGTCTGCCTGATTTGTCATCTGTGCTGCTTTCTCAATGTCCACATCAGAGCTCTGTGTATAAATCACTGAGTAAAAATATTAATTGAAGGAATTGTTCCCAGTTTGATTCAAGAGGAAAGAAACATATTGAAAGCTGAGTAGCAGGAACATCCAAAATGTAATCACATACCAAGGATTCAAGATATTAGAAGTGCTCGTTACAAACCTACAGCAGTGTTTTTCAAACCTGGATGAGAAATAGAACTAAATGGAGAAATTACTAATAATGTAGACACCTCTCACTCTAGCTGTGAAAGTTTCATTTAGCGGACTCAGGATACACACAAATATCTGCTATTTTAACAAACAACCTTTGGTGATTTTGATTGAGTGGTCCGTGTACCACACTAAGAAAATCCTAATCCAAACAGTTCACGTTTGAATACCACTAATTTAATGTCACCCATGCAGACTTTTGGGACTTCTCCAGTGTCTCTGCTAATGTAATTACTCCAAATTGCATTGATCTTTCTCTCCCACCAGAGACCATAGATTAATTTCTCACATGGAATTACACTTAAATTCCAGAACATTCCTGGTGATCAGGAAAATTGGGAAATGTTACCCTGTTAAATAGATTAAAATGGTGGTTGGAAAGTGACCTGTTTATGGTGTCTCCATGATCTATCCATGCTTGCTCCCGTAACCTCTCCAGCAGACTCTACACCAGATTTGATTCTTTTCTATGAAGTCTTCGGTATGGGTCACAGACTCTAACCCTTATGTAGCATTACACTAGAAATAAGAATAAGGGAATAGAGAAGGGAAGAGAATGGGAAAGTGTAAGGAAACTCAGGGAATAGAAGATGATGCCTTTCCTGTCGTCACTCATGTAACTGGCAAGACTTGCAATGACAGTTTTCTTCTTCTCTGGCTCCATCCTACAACACTCCCACACAAAGCGGTGAGACTGAGGCTCCCACACAGTGGAAATGTGTGCCCTTCCCTGCTTGCTGTCGCACATGCAAGTACTCTCTCCGTAGCCATGGTGTTATGATATTAGAGGCATCACATTGACAGAATGGGGAAGGCAAAGTTGGAACAGTAAACTCACATTTGTTTAGACCCAACTAAAAGCCACACACAGAGTTATTTTCAGACTTTTTCTCTTCCAGGCCTTAAGATGGTGCTCTGAGGTGGACATCATTACTTCCTGTCTGCAAGCTAGGAGAATAAAGTACATGTTCAGGCAAATCTCCGGAGATCAATATAAGTTGGCAATCAATGGCCAATGCTGGGCTAAATTGAACATCAAAATGCAAAATGATCATAACAGGGTATCCCTTTGAGAAAAGTTGGAATCTATGAGTCACACTGATCACATGTAATCAAAAATCATAGTAAATGCTACTGCCAAATGCCATGCAACAAAAAAAGCAGGCTTCTTCAAAAAGTGGCACATTAATCCCTAGCAACAGTGTGTGACAAGTTTAAGCTTGCTAGGTTGTGAGCTACCATTGAGAGAATGTGAAGAGTACGCTGGGCCTTGTGACACAGGCCTGTAATCCTAGCACTCTGGGATGCTGAGGCAGGAAGATTGCAAGTTAGATCCCAACCCTAGCAATTTAACAACTTCATAAGACCCTGTCCCAAGATCAAAAATGAAAACAAGCTGGGGATGTAATTCAGTGTTAAGGCCCTGAGCTCAATCTTCAGGACAATAATAAGTAAAAAAGAAAGAAAGAAAAGAAAAGAAAGAGCAAGAAAAGGTATAAAAGAAACACAGAAACTACTAAAGTGTGTGTGATGCTATGGGGATCAATGCTGTGGTTTGCAAGTGGCTTGTGCAATTTCAGAATGGCTGTAGATTGGTTAAAGATGAAAAATTGGTTATCTTTCAATACAAAAGCCTAAGAGAATATTGAAAAGTGATTTGATCAAACAGAGATTATTAGGAAAATTTCTGACGATCTAAACATCTCTTATGGTTCCATTCAAAGCCTTTTAATGATAGATTTGAACATGAGGCAAATGAGCATGAAATATGTTCCACACATTTTGATCATCTAACAAAACTAACAATGTTTATCAATTTCATCGGAGTTGTGCGATTATGCTGCCTCAGATTGCAGGTTTTAAGAAATGTCATCACATGAGATGAAACTTGAGTTTATGTTTCTGATTCTGAGATCAAAGCTCAGTTTTCAGTGGAAATCATTTAGTTGTCCTTGTGCGAAAGAAAGAAAGAAAGAAAGAAAGAAAGAAAGAAAAAGAGAAAGAAAGAAAGAAAGGAGAGAGAGAGAACATGTCAATCAAGATCCACCATTAAGGTGATACTATCTTTTTTGACTTTGATAGAATTGTGTGAGCTGAATTTGGATCCATATGGTGAACGCTGAATATCATAAGAGCTTCAGAGCACTTAGGAAACAATGTGTGTTAGAAAACAGCCTGAGAATGGGCAAAATATTTCTTCCTCCACCACGAACTGCATTTTGTACAGAAATTTCTCTCAAATAAAAATATTATGGTATGTTTTCATCCACCTTATTCACAGATTCTGACACCAGGAAACTTCTGGCTCTTCTTCAAAGTCAAAAGGATCATGAAGCATAAGTGCTTTGAAACAATTCAGGTCATCAAGGCAGCTACAGTAGCACAGCTAAAGACACTCATGATAAAATGATAAAGGACTTTCCGAACTGCTTCACAAAGTGGTGAGGAAGATGAGATAGCTGTCTTCTAAGAGGGGAAGGGATTTTGAAGGGTATTAATGGCCATGTGTTTTTACTGTAGTACATCATTAAAATTTAAACACTTGCCAAATTTTCTGATCACACTACATAAGTAAAAATGTGAATTTATTAACTTACCCTATACTAATGTTATTCTGTAATAATAAACTTGTCAAGAATAACAGAACTGGCAAAGCAATACTTGACAATAATAATGGTAATAAATGATTCAGGCAAGAATCATAAAAGCTAACTCAAGTCTGCAGCCAATCCCGCATCAGTTACTGAGTCAATAGGGTAGCCACACCGGCCAAGAAAAGCAACAGTCACCCTGATTTGTTTCCTAATATGTACAGAATCTAAAGAGAACTTACATCACACACAGTAATTAACCTCTTCATTATTACCTCATTTACACAGATGGGGAAATGGTCAGACTGAGAGCAAAGTATATGCCTCCGAAATAACGGGGAGGTGTCAAATCAACACAGGGACCACCTTAAAGGAGTTCCACTGACTACTTCTATGACATCCAACCATCAAAACACATAAAAATACTAATTCCTTAAAAAATGGCTATTTCTCAACCTTACTCATATAAATCAGTACAGGAATAAACAAGAATAAGGGAAGATAAGGCACTACACTCAAATGCCAACTACTAATTCTAGAAAGAACACTAGAGTTGTAACACTTGATAGTTACAGTAATTGTGGGAATGCAGGAGTTATTTCTCCCAGACTAATCAAAATTCTTTTCTGTTGCTTGCCTTAACAACAGCTTCTCAAGAATATAGCTTTATAGATCTGTTAAATCTCCACCATAGCATTGTGCAACTGCAGGCATTGCAGAACAGATCTGCAAAATCAGGCCCTTCCTTCTTATCTGCCCGCTAGAAAAATGATGGATAAGAAAAAGTTCTGCCTTGTAATTTTGGTTTTTATCCACCAGTATGCTTTGTTACTTTAGCCAACCATTGTGTCAGTTCAGAGTCTGGTTTTTTTTTTTTTTTTTTTTTTTTTTTGTAAATGATTCACTGCCCTAGAGCGCTTTTTCACTCACTGTACCCTTTCTTTTTCCCCTAATCGATATAGATAACAGCCTCTGCTTGGGGCTGCACATCCAGCACCCTCCTTCAGGAGGCAAAACCATGCAGACCCTGCAGAATGTTGAGTTTTTGAGATTTAGAAATTCAGTCTTCATCTTTTGTCCTAAAATATGACAAGTAATAATTGATTCAGGTATGAGATGCTCAAGCTGCACCAAATGCCCTAGCAGTCATGGGACTCTACGTGGAAATAGCTCCAGGGCGCCACACTCTCTGTGGACCAGGAAGGTCGTTCCTCACTCTCACTCCCGAGACAGCTGGGCACCGAGTCTCAAAGCTGGAAGGAGCCCACTTGGATCCGGGGGGTGGGGGGGAGGCGGGTGTCTTGTCTCCCCAAGTCCCAAGGAGGTTCAGTCCCTGCTATGGGGTACCCACACCCTCAGATGAATGCAAACACTTGAAGGTGGAACCCTCCTCTTCTCACCAGGCCACGGAAATCGCTAACAAAATGCCGTCAGGGTCGCAGTAGTGATATCACGTTGCTATGGCAACCAGAACGGGAAGCCTGTTCAACCAAACTGGAAACGCTTGTCATCTTGCTTTTAACTACCAAAAAACAAAAAAACAAAACAAAACAAAAAAAAACCTTTGTTGTTCAGGTCACACCTGAGAAAGTATACTAATTAGAGGGACTAGGCTTAGACTAAAAAAATTATGGGAACTCTTCACAGTTTGGTGGAACATGCTTGTCTCTATTGTCAGCAATTAATTTGCTTTTAAAAATGTCCTTAGCCAGAGAGAGAGAGAGAGCACAAGAGAAGAAAAGACAAGAGAAGACAAGAAGTGACTTTAGTCCAACACTCAAGAGTCTGAGACAGGAGGATTGCTGTGACTCCAAGGCCACCTTGAGCCACAGAGTAAGTTCAGGACCACCCTTGACTACACAGTGAGACCCTGTCTCAAAAAAAATTAAATAAATAAAAATGCCCTTAGGATGGTATTATCAGTGGTATGTTACATTGGACTCTTGGAGATATCTAGCTCTCCAAGGGGAACACACAACTCACATACCTCTCTAAGCAGTCTGCAGTCAGTGGCAGGAAATTAAAATAGTGACCATAATCACATGACTCAATGATCTAGGAATACCAAAGAAATGTCATCTGAAGACTCTCAATTATTTTAAAGAAGGTGGTCTGGAATATTATACTCACTTAACAAGCAGAAGCTTATACAATTATTCAACTGAAATATACATTGGATTATCCAGGGGAATTCTTATCCTTTATCTCTCATTATTTTCTTTCCCATGGTGGGAAATTTGTAACAAATACACATCATCAGCTCCTCACACTCACTTTATCACAAGAATGACTTGTATGTTTTGATGAAGAGACACACAACCTCAGTCTTTTCTCTTCAAACCTGCTCCATCCTCAGAGACGGGCCTTAAAATGGACCAACAGCTCTTCTCTTTTATGCTTCTATGGCTCCAATTATTTCTGGTTTTACCTCACAATGCTTTTATCTTTAAGGGTCCCCCAAAATACCCTTCTGGTCCAAATCTGAGCTGTACACTAACTGAGAAATGTTACCAAAGAATAAGAATGTCACATGGATTTTATTACAAATAAGAGTAATGTTGGAGAATATGACTTATTATTTGCTGGCACACAGGCTTCCTGTGAATGATTTCTAGATTATACAAATTTATTCATCCAGCAGTGCCATTTAGGAGCAGTCACAAAGTTCAAGGCCTGAAATGCATGTCTATTTAATGTCTGCTAAAGAAGCCATGGATATGCGTGCTCAGGAAAAGTGACTTCATTGCCATGAGTTATCTTGGTAGCAAGAAAAAAAAAAATCCTTTGGGCCACTTGCTTGGAGAAACACTCCAAAATGCTAAAGAACTTTCTCCTAGCTGTATACTCACCTAGAAATCTGCTGATGATATGTCTTTCCATGTGACTCTCTAAGGGATCCTTTCAACAAAGAATTAATAGAATGTTCAGAAACACAAAAACCAAAACATGTGCACTACAGTCAAAATTATGACAATGTCTCTTCAAGACTTCAAGGATAAGAGATTCCCTTTCTTAGTCAATGATAAGCACAAAAAGAGTGAGAGGTTGCCAAAGCACCATGCCTTGGAAATTAATTTCTTCTCCATAATATACCCCACCCCCAAACAATGACCACTTGTTTTTTGTTAGGAATCTGTGTACTGAATGAGAACAGCTGGGTGTTTTCTTCTCCACGTAGCATCTATCACCTGGGCTGTACTGACCTGGAGGGCTCTACTACTCTGTGGCATCCAGAAGGGTCTTCCACACTATTGACCACCCCAACAGCAGGTTATTGTCTGGATCACCTTTGGATCTTCCAGGGAGCCGTTCATATAAAGAGTCACCAGATAAAACAGAGGGCAGCAGGTCAAATTTGGATTGCAGATAAACAACAAATAATATTTTGACCTACTGTCTTGCTATTTTGCCCAGGCTAGCCTTAAATTCCCAGGCTCAAGTGGTCTCTCGTCTCAGACTCCTAAATAGCTAGGACTATTGGTATGTGCCACTACCTCTGGCTACAGTAAATAATTGTTTAGTGTCTGGCAGTTAATTCTATGTGACAACTTGACTATGCCACACTGTACAAATGACTCATCAGTGTTATTCTGGATGTCCAAATATCTCATCAACATCATATTCAGTGTTCCTGTGAGAGTGATTTTTAAAAATGGGATCAACATTTAAATCAGGATAATTTGAGTAATGTAGATTGTTCTGTATAAGGCGGGTTGGCCTCATCCAATCAGTTGGAGGCTAGAAGAAATAAAGGAACTGGCCTTTGTGTAAAAAGAAATTTTCCCAGCAGATGCCTTCTGACTTGAACTGCAATGTTGAGTTTTTCTTGTCTCCAGAGTGCCAGCTCTGGACTTGCAGATGCTGGACTTGTAGCCTGCATATTCATATGAGCTGATTCATGAAAATAAATTTTCTATGTTATAACAAAATCTATTGGCTCTCCTTCAGTAAATAGAGCATGCAATATTAGTTTCCTTATGAAAATTCAACTAGGAGGCAAGGATTTTTATTTGCTAACTCTGGCAGCCATAGAAAAGGAGGCTCTGAATATGTAAGTTTAACAATTATTTGAAGAACTGAAAGAATAGCTCGTCAGTTAAATGCTTGTCTGACAAGCTCAAGGATCTGAGCTCGATTCCCCAGTACTACATAAGCCAGGTGTGCTGGGTCACATCTGTAATTCCAGAACTCAAAAGGCTGAGGCAGGAGTATTGCTGTATGTTTGAGGCCATACTGGGCTACATAGTGAGTTCAGGATGAGCCTAGACTGCAGAGTGAGAGCCTATCTCAAAAAATTATCTGAGGTGATACTTAGAGTGGATAAGTCTTGATAAAATAAGTAGATCAAACTGGCAAAAATGGCAAAAGCTGAAGATACCTAGTGTTGACTGAACTAAGAAGAGACTTGTATATATCATTGACCTCAAATAGGTATATCTATTTTCTGAGTCCTAAATTATAGATTAATAACTTGATTGGCCTTCCTATTTGCACCAAACAATGGAGTTTCTGGTGAGGGTCTGAGAAAGGTTCATCACAGTCATTCTGGTGTGTATCTTCACTAGTGGTTGCTGAGGGTGCAGGGAAGAAAGACTGCTAATGTTTATGGAACAGATTGTATGAAGAAGCCTAGCTCTGGGAGCCTTACATTAGTGTCTGGATTTAACCTCATGACAGCCCTGCTAATGAGGCATCACTATCCCCTTTTTGTGCAAGTATGTGACTGAGTATAAAGCACTTTCTCTTTACAAGAGCGAGGTGGAAGACATTTTGGTCACTAGGCCTACTGCCAGAGCTAGGGAGTGACCCTGCCAGCTTGGGCACTTTGAGTTGCTGGTGGAAATCTGTAAAAGTTTTCAGGACGCGGTGCTCTGATGGTTATTCTTGGTTCTTCCTTCGTTTAACCTTCCTCCATTCCCAGCAGAGAGCCAGGTCTGGTGGCCCTTCTTCTCACGTTGGGGGAGATTACGGCAGTGCTTGCAGCAAAAGCCATCTGGAGCCAGTTTTTTCTCCATCCTTTGTAAAAATGTAAGCTCAGAGGAAGAAGTGGGTTGTTTGTACGTGGCAGAGAGGAAAGAGTCTCTGAGGATGCAGAGAAGGGAGATTCTCCTATATTGTGAGGAAGGAGGAGGTTTGCAGTTCCCATCCAGAGTAGGGACTTGAGCATTGCCCAATATCATCACTCTAGGTGTGAGTCTGTACAGAATCCATGTCAGCCATGGAACAGAGTTTCCTGTTTGTGTAGGATGGGTAGAGCAGTTTTAGGGAGCCCAAAGGCACCAAAGCCAGCTGGGGAAGTGGCAGAGGCCTCTCCAGGATTTATCAAGAAGAGAATACAAAACATGTCACAAAACCTGACTATTTAACATTTTAATATAAGCTATGTAGCTAAAATTTATAATCTCTTTATTAATGTGTATCCCAAACAACTACAAGGCAAGAGAATACTTTTTTCTGCAGATCTGTGAAGTTTATTCAATGAATTTGCTAATAATATTTGCTAATGTAATATCCCATTGCTGGAATGTTAGATTAATTTTACTTTTCTCCATCTTCCATATTAATTGCATATTTCGTACAAGCCAAATAAACCAATTCCTCATTGAGTTTTGTATGGGGGGCATTTTGTTCCAGCAACAAACCTCCTCCTAATACTGACACTTACTAAGACAAGTAACTTAGGCTCTGAGCCTGAGCTTGGTCATGCATGAAATGAGACCAAGCTTGCACACACCCTTTCACAGTTGTCCTTAAAGTTCTGTGACAACAGAAATCTGACATGAGAATGTGGCATAGAGTAGGACTTCATCAGAACTTTCAATGTTGAGCCAAGGCAGTGGGACCTGAATGAACCCCAGGACAAGGGCCGGCATCCTGAAGACCATTTCGTAGTGTTTCCCAGGAGAAACACAGGCATCTAGACAAAGGAAGTCCGTGACATGCATAAGTTCAAAGTTTTAGAGGCACAAGGTCCTTTCCATTCTCAGGTCGTCACCATCTCACAACAGCTGTCTCACATCAGGTTCTGAGCAGACCCACATCCAGTTCCCCACGCTGGAGGAACAGGTTGGTGTCGGTGGTGGGGTGGTTGTGGGTGTATGTGAACCCACAGGTATGCAGGGAGGGATCACAGCAGGGAAGCTATGGCTGTTCTGCATGTTAATATACTTAAAAGAAAATTCAGAACCCATTCCACAATCCTCAGTGCAGGGTCTTCAGCTCCTGCATCATCCAGCCATGTCACCACAGGATTCCAGCCACCAGCTTCTGCCCCGCTAGTGATAAAAATCCACGTTACTACCATCTCCTCCACAGTCACCTCCTCTTTCATTGATTATTAAGTAAACTTTTACTGAGATCAAAACACATAATAGTTCACACAGGCATCACATGAACTCTAAAGTAGAAATAAGAGGGCAAGAAGAAAAATTGGTATGTATGTAACCTCAGCTTTAAATCTGAGCTGCATTCTAGATCTTTCACATTAATCTTTAAACATGCTCAAATTTCAATGGATAAAAGATTTTTAAAAATCGGCCTTTGAACAAATTCATCATCTATTCAACAGGAATCCAGGTAACAGAGGCAGAATATACATTCTTCTCAAGCACACATGGAATATTCTTCAAGATACAGCATAAGCTAGGCAACAATATAAGTTCTAAAAACTTTAAGAAGACTGAAATCTTATAAAGTATTACTTTTTCCTAACATAATAGCATGAAAGTCAAACTCAATAACAGGAAGAATCTGAGAAAAATCACAAAAAAATCAGAAAATAGACAACATTCTTATTAACTTCCAAAAAGTACAAGAAAAAATTTAAAATGTATTGAGACAAAATGGAAACACAATACATCAAAATTTTAAGAATGTAATAAAAACAATAATAAGAAGGAAATTTATAGCAATTAAGGTGTATATAGAAAGAAGGATTGCAAAAAACCTAACATTATACTTCAAGAAACTAGAAAAAGAATATACCAAAAATATACTAAATTCAAAGGTAGTATAGGGAGGAAACAACAAAGATCAGAGCATAAATAATCAAAATGGACACTACAGTAGGTCAACTAAAAAGTCTACAAAATTGAGAGTTTTTCCCAAATTAAAAGCAAGAAAACATTTGCTCAACTATGAGAAAAGAGAGATGATTTAAATAAACTAAAAATGGTATTCAAATTAGAAAGGAAGATGTTGAATTGTCTTATCTACAGGCAATATGGAAATACCTGTATATATGTGTGTTTGTGCATGTGTATGTGTGTGTGTGGTGTCCCAAAAGTTCGTTAGCTTTTCCCATATGTGATGACTTTCGGAACATCACGTATGTTGAATTTAGTGCAGACATAATTTTTCTCATTATATTAGTTTTATTTCAAATGTTATGATAAATTAATCCTGAGTAAATAAATTTTATATTACATTATACATTTTTAATATTTTTATGGGCAAGGCAATTTTTGGGATACATATATATAGGGGCTGGGGACACAGCCCAGTAATTAGAGCACTTGGTTCACATGTACAAGGCCCTGGGCTGAGACAAGAGTATTGCCATGAGTTCAGGAATGCACAATAAAGAAAGGACAGTTGATCTAGTAATTGTGTTGGGAAAATGACTATCTACGTGTGAAAGAATTAAATTGACTTTGCACTATATATAAAGATTAACTGAAAGATAGATTAAAGACTTAAGTGTGTGATCTGAAACCATATAAATTCTAGAGGAAGACTTAGGAGGAAATTTCCCTGACATTGGAATACAGACAACAAAAATTTAAATGAGCAAGTGAGACTATAGCAAAGTAAAATATTTCTACATAGCAAATGAAGCAATCAATAAGACCACAGCCTACACAAAGGGGAAAATATTTGTAAACCACATATCTGTTAAGCAGCAATTATCTCCAGTATGTATATTAGTCAGTTTTCCTGCTGCTGGACACCATACTGACACCTGCAACTTGAAGAACAGATTTATTTTGGCTCACAGTTTAAGAGGTCTCTTTCCACACATGGCTGGCTAGTTCCAAGGAGAAGCAACACAGTGGACACAGTGGAGGAGCACGGAGCTGCTCAGCTCACAGTAGCCAGGGAGTAGAGGGAGAAGGGAAAAGCCAGGGAGACATACCTTCGAAAGGAAAACTCTCAGTGATATACTTTTTCCAACCGGAACACACATCTGTTGTTTTCACATTACTGGGAATTGAATACGGGGCCTTAGCATAGAACCACAAACCAGACCTATTGTGCATATATGTGTTTGTTCATTCATTAATTTATTCAGAGGCAAAAAGTCTCACTAAATCACCAAACTTCCCAGGCTGGTCTCAATCTTGCATTTCTTCTCCCTAGGCCTCCCAGAGTGTTGGGATGACAATAGTACACAGCCACCTTCTTACAGCGCAGTAAGCCATGAATGCGTCAATGGATTAGTCCTCTGATGATTATACCACTCCCATGATCCAATCTACTTCAAAAGCTCTACCTCTGAATATGTGATACTTTTGGTTGACATTCTATTACTAGATCCAAACCACGGCAATATATAAGGTATTCACATAGTGTAATTGGAAAATACAAACAATTTAATAAAAATGGGTAAATGATGTGAAGTAGACATTTTCAAAAGAAGACACACAAATGTTCCAACAGGAATATAGAAATATGCTCAGTGTCACCAATAATTGGAAAATACAAACCAGACTACAATAAGATATCACTCCATATCTGTTAGGATGGCTATTGCCAAAAGAACAATCAATTATAAGAAAAGGAATCTTGTACTCTCCATGGAAATTTAATTTGGTCCAGTCATTACAGATAACAGTATTTACAATCGTCTCAAAATTAAAAATAGAACTGCCATGTAATCCAATCAAGCCCACTTTTGAGTACACAGTGAAAGACAATAATCAGCCTCTCAGGAAATAGTAGCACTCATATGCTCACTGCAGAGCTACTCAAGTAGGCAAAATGTGAAACAAATCTAATTATTCATCAACAAATGAGTGAAGAAATTATCGTGTATTATACTTTTTCAACTTTACAAAGAAAGGGAATCCTGCCACTTGCAACACAGATGAACTGGGAGGACATTAAGCAGGGTGAAATAAACCAGAGAGAGAAAGACAAGATACTGTATTGTTTCACTTACACGTGGAGTTTTAAAAAGTCAAACTCAGAAACAGCAAAACACAGGTTCATGGAGGCCTACCTGAAGGGTCTTCCACCAGCCAATTCTGGGCCAAATGGAGCACCAAAATATGCAATTACAATAACAAATGGCAACTGAGCAAAAGAGCAATCTATGAGTAATAGTGATAGAAATACAGACAACTCCATCTGACAGTTATATGTCAATTAATAAATCCAGAACAAATGACAGAATTATAAAAGCAAAACCTCGCAATGGCCAAATGAGAAGTGATTCAGAAAAGAATTAAATGAATGTTCAGTCTGCACTGAGTTACTATGGTAACCGTGTTGGCCAAGAAAAGCTGGGATAAAAAAAATCCACCCTCCATTTGCTTCCTGTTACAGGCTAGGGATTGAACACGACTGATGTGATGCACAGTAATTAACCTCAAATATTTCTCACAATAAAAATTCCTTATTACACACAAATGTACAGAGCATACACACATATCCACACACATCCACACATTCTCTCTCTTTCTCACCACGCAGGAGTCCAGGAATTCACCAGGGTGGATTTGCTTGGGAATGAAAAGTAAAATTCCACAATTCAATTCTAAAAGATTAGGGCTACTAAACTATTTTTGTGACCAGTTGTTCCGGAACTGACCTGTGGAATTGTCTCAGTGACTTTTTCCTCCCTGGTTTTAGTGTATTGTCAATGATTTCTAAAAATTAATAATGGGAATTTAGACAAATGGATTGTTCTCATTTGGATGTGGAATGTCCCCCAAAAGCCTGATGTATTTGGATGTTATGGAGTACCTATGGAACCATGTGCTTTTAAGAGGTGGGACCTGGTTAGAAGGGGCGGAATATTTGGGCTTGACCCAGAAGATGCAGAACACTAGGGCTTGACCAGGAAGGGATGGATTACTGGTATAGGACATGGAAGCGTATAAGCTAGCTCAGCCCTTTCTCTCTTGCTCAACTTCCTGTATGCTGGGCCATGGACAGTTTTCCTATGGCTACCATTGCAAGGTGTCCATGAAGGGACTGTAACCTGAACTGTGAGCTAAAATAAATCTTTCCTCCCTTAAGTTGTAGATGTTGGATATTCTGTCCCAACAATAAAAAAATAACCAAGACATGGATATTGTGATGGTTAACTGCATGTATCAATTGATTGATCTGCTGTGCCCAGATACTCGGTCAAATATTATTTTAGACGTTTCTGAAAGGGTGTCTCTTTTTTAATGGGATTATCATTTAAATTGGTAGACAAAGTAAAGCAGATCAACCTCCACAATGTGAGAGGGCCACTTCTATCAGCTGAAGGCCCAAGTCAAAAACTGCTGTCTTGTAATGAAAAGAGACTTCTGTCAGCTCACTTATCAGATTTAACATAGAGTATTGACTCAAACTTCAACTCTTTCCTGAATCTGAATTCTGCTGATCTCTGCCACTAGAATTTGGATTTGCCAAGTGTCCACACTGCATAAGCTAATAAATCTCCCATTCCCTGGTAAAAGGATGAATAGATGATGATGAGGATGATGATGATGATGATGATGATGATGATGATTGATAGATAGATAGATAGATAGAAATAGATAATAGATAGAAATATACAGTCTACTGGTTCTGTTTCTCTGGGCAACCTTGCCTGGTGCAGATGTTAAATATCGAGTATATTTTCCATCTCTAGAATATTCTGCTTTCAACCAAAAAGATTCCATAAACTTGTTATACCTTCAGCTTCTGAGAGTTCAGTTAAAAGATAGCAGGTATAGGGGTAGAGGTGTAGCTTTGTGGCTAAGAGCACTTGCCTGAAAAGAGCAGGACCGTGGGTTCAATTCACCAGCACGACATAGGCTGGCTATGTGGCACGTGACACACCAAAACACAAAACAAATGGCTCTGCAACAAGTAGGTTTCCATATACACAAATATATACTGGTCCATGTATCTTAGTATATTCAAAATGATCTCAAAATAGAGCCATAAACCTAAATATAAAAGGTAAAACTGTAAAATTCATAGGAGAAAGTCCTTGTGACCTAGGATTAGATGAACATTTCTTACATATGACACTAATAGCAACATCCAGAGCATAAATGAACTAATTGATAAATTGAACTTCTTAAAAACTAAAAACTTTTGTTCTTCCAAAGATACTGTTGAAAGAAAGAAAAAGGCAACTACTGTTTGGGAGGAAGTATTTGCAAATTATTTATCTGATAAAGACACACATCAGGAATATAGAAAATCTCAACAACTAAATGAGAAATACATAGATCCTCCAAGAAATACATAGGCAGAATAGTTTGACAATTCTCCAGAGAAGATAGTATAAATGACAAGGAAATATGTGTCCTTAGGAAAATGTAAACGAAAACTGTGAGACAATACCACCACACCCCTCTGTGAGTGGCTAAAATCAAAAGAACTGACCAAGGATTAACAAGGTTGTGAAAATGGAACTCTCATAGTCTATTGTTAAAGGGAAAAATGGCATGATTCTTTTGCAAAAACCATCTGACATACTCTTCCAATTTTAATCCTATATTTGCCACATTTTCTACTCATTGACTGTACTCCTAATGTTTACCCTAAAAGAAAGTATGTACCCATGAAAAGACAAATACAAATATTCATAGTAGCTTTATTATGTTTAAAAAATCTAAGGGCAGGCAATGTAGCTCAGTGCTAAAGCATTTGCCTAGCATGTACAAGGCCCAGAGTTTTATGCCTAGAACCACATAAATAAAAAAGCAAAATTAGAAATTAATTAATTAATTAATTAAAAATATAAGCTGGGGCCAGTGACACAGGTCTCTAATTCTAGCACTTGGAGAGGCTGAAGTGGGAGGACAAGTTCAAGTCAGCCTGAACAACTTAGAAACTTAATGAGACTCTGTCCCAAAGCTGTAAAAATGGGCTGCGGATGTCCCTGAGTGGGACGTGCCTGGGTTCACGCCTTCATATCCCAAAAAAAGTGGACAACTAAAATTTTCATGAAAAGATGAATGGATGTGGAATAGTGGTGGTGCACATCTGAAATCTTGGCACTCTAGGAGGCTGAGGCAAAAGACTCAAGAGTTTGACAAGCCCATCCTGGGCAACTTACCTTAGCAAAAACCGATTTTACAATAAAAATGTTAAAAAGGGTTAAGGATGTAGTTCAGTGCAAATGCCCTGGATTTCATCCTCAATACAAAGAAAGGGGGGGTTGAGATAGAGGAAACACAATGTAATATTACTATGCTATGGAAATTTACTCAGTAACAAAAAAATAAGAACTACTCATATAGTCTAAAAATAGTTAGATCAAACGAGTGAAGTCAGATCAACAAGGAATACACACTGCATGATTCCATTCACACAAAACAATAGAAACCCAGGCATGGGAAGCTGAGACAGGGTTGCCGTGAGTTCAAGGCCATTCTGGAGTACACGGCTAGCTCATTATCATCCTGGACAACACAGAAAGAGATGCTATCTCAAAAAAATAAAATAAAATAAACCCAAGGAACCCAGGCATGGTGATGCACATGTGTAATCCCAGTACTTTGGGTGGCTAATTTCAAGCTCTAGTTCTGCCAGGGCAATTTAGCAAAACCCTGGGGTTTATAAGTAGGAAAATTAACTTCAAAGTTCCTCCCATTCTCTTAGCAATGTACTTCTGACACCAGCTGCGCCCTCCACCCCTCCACACACACACACAAAGCCACTAGCTGAGTGTCCTCTAATTCCGTCTGATTCTGACTCCCCCACAAGATGAGGTCTTAAAGAGTGTCCTTCCCACTTTAGTTGTTAGTCAGAAACCCAAGATTGTTTTACTTGTACTCCTGACCAAGCACCTACACATCAGAATTCCAAAGCTTCTCTCTGATTTAACTTGCTTGGGCAGCTCACAAAACTCAAGAAAACACATTTACACGTTATTTTTTTTATTATAAAGGATATTGTAAGGATACCGATAAAGAAATATGTAGGTCTGGTGGAAGGCGCAGGCGCTTCCTTGTCCTTTCTACGTGCCAGTCTCCAGTAACAACCATGTATCCAGCTATCGAGAATTTCTCTGAACCCAGCCTTCTTTAAGTTGAGCATTGTTGCCCACATTTTACAGAGAAGGAGGTTGGGGCTGTGTGACAGCTATCCACTGTTTTATTCTCCCACACCCTCCTGCACACAGAAAGTAGCTCAGTACCCCAGGAGCAGGACACCATATTTCCCTGAGCCGAAGGGTCCCTCGTCTCACTCCCTCCAGAGACAGCCAGCACCGAGTCCAGAAGCAGGAATGAGCCCACTTCGATCCAGGGTCCCTCAGTCTCCTCACACTCCAGCATGATCCAGTCCCTATCACAGGGGACACACAACCTTAGCTGAAAGCAAACACTTGATAGGACTCTGTTCTTCTCATCAGGCCAAACTGATCTCTTAACACACGGTCAGAGTCACCATGATGTCAGGTTACTAGTTAATTGCAGTAAATCGCCTCCACAGCAGAACCGCCACCTCTGAGGCAGAAAGGCTTCCTCACAGCCTTCCCGCATTCCTTACCTTTCCCAGGAAGAAAAATGCCTTCATTCTGCAGGCGGCCGTCTAAGAAGCACACTCATTAAAGGAACTGGACAGAGACACAGGTGACTTGGATACCTCTGCTCAAGTTGTGAGAACAAAGCTGACCCTTCTTGCCAGGAATTTTTTAATTTTTGAGGTTCTTCCCTTTATTTCAGTTTATCAGTATGATGCTGATACAGAGTGCAGGCACTCTGGTCAAACTGAGCCAGGAGTGAGCTAGTTCTGCTCACAGATGCCAGGGGCCCACCCAGCAGAGACACCATGGGTGGTGCTCAGAGCCCCCCAAAAAATCCTTCCCACCCACCCACACCCCCCCCCCCACAGATCCCAAGCACCTTTGAGGGGCCTGGAGAAAGATTCAGGGAGGCAAAGGCACTTCCAGTCACCAGAGCTACGTGGGCACAGGCTGTGTGGTTAATAACATGGCCGAGGAATTAATATGCTCTGTGTGGGTTAGTGCCAAGTGGACATACATCTTGTGCCTCCACAGACCTGCAGGATGGGGGCCCTGCCACCCCAGCTTCCAGAGGCATGTTCTCTATAGCCTGCCCTAGCCAGAGAAAACCCTACTCCAGCCTGGATCCTTCCTTCAAGCAGCCAACCAGAGGGAGGTCACTCCCTCTGCCACCCTGAAATACCACCCCCAAAATACAAAGCCCCAGCACCCCATACCCTGGGCTTTAGGCCCATGGCTAACCAGGAGCTGGGGCCTGGACTAGGAAGGAGGGAGCAAGGCCATTCCCAAGGATCCTGGTGCCAGCATGGGGGTTCAGGCCACCAAACCTCCTGTGCTAGGATGTGCCCGAATTCCCTGAGCCTGCCCATGTGGCCTAGTTGAGCAATTGCACAGGGAGGTGCTCCAGCATCGTAAGTGACATCAGCACAAGCACCATATCCACACTTGACACCCTGCCTGTCGACAACACCTGACTCCAGAGCACCAGCAGCCACAGATCCTCAGCACCAGGCCTTGGCCAAATGCATTTGCCAGTCTGAGCCCCTGCCGCTTTGGCCCCCATGCCAGGGCTCCCCTAGCCCCGCTCCTGGTGGAGCCACAGTCACCTTTGGGTGCATGTCCATCCCATGCGGGTCTGGACCCCAGAGTGTGGCTCTCGGCCATGCCTCACATCCCATCTGGGCCAGTGTGGATCAGGCTCAGTGTTCTCCTCAGTACCCAGCAGAAGTCACCCTGCTACAACTAGCCAGTCCACCGTTATTGGACCTGCCAAGGAATTTTGTAATTAAAGTGACCTTAGGGTGGTAGTATCAGTACAGGGAGACACCTTGTATTTCCTAGGGGTCCTGGAGATCCATCTTCTGAGGGAACATGCAAAACTCACACACCAAACTGAGGAGTTAGCCATCTGGGGCAGAAAACTAAGATGGCTGCCTTTAATACTTTGACTACATGAACTAGGAGTATCGAAATGGCATTTAAGAAATCTCAGAATTATACCAAAGAAACAGGGTGGGAATAATATTTCTTAAGAAATGTACTTAATTATTTAATTGAATTATACCTTGGATTATCCTGTGGAATTTTTATCCTCCATTCCTTATATTTTCTTCCATGCAAAGTGACATATGTAGCCAAACATATCTAGTCTCTCCAGACACTTCTGTTGTATCATGGGAATCATGATAAGGTAAGTGCCTGAGTAATGAATTTGGAGGGGAAAACAGGAACTGCACAGTTCAGGCTTTCTCCATTCAAAACTTTTGCATTCCTACTTTAGTGGCATATGCTCTATTCTGCCCACAGGGCTGAATCTGATAATAGGCCTACAGGTCTCCTTTCCTGTCAGTGCCTCTCTGACTCCCCAGCTCTTCTGGGGTCTTACTCCCTGCTCCAAGTCTGAACTCTAAACCAAAAAAGAATTGTAATAAATTTAAAGGAGCGTAATATATCAGCTTTAGTCCTTATATATAGTAACAGAAATATAAATATATGAGAATATTCTCAACATAAATATATTGGAATATTCCACATATGAGAATGTGGCTCAGATTAGCTGACAAGTAGGATGCTTATTAATAAATCACAAAATTGAACAGATTTATCAAATCAGCAGTGCTGCTTTGGGACAATCACAAAGGCTAAGGACTACAATGTACATCCTACCTGCTATCTACTGAGGAGTCCTGTGTACCTGTCCTCAAAGAAAGTGGCTTCCTGGTGGAAAGCGACTCCTATAGTAGGAGAGTGATTTGGGATACTTTTGTTCAGGAATACTTCTCAGAATAAATACCCTTCATTCTGATTGCATGCTCATCAAGCAAACTTCGGAGAATATGGCTTTTTATGTAGTTTATGGAACTACTTATAACAAAACTATCTTATGCCTTTAACAAGCATAATCATAAAATACTTAACACCCACTACTTAAACGTAGAGACATTTATTTTGACTACAAGCTTGCAGAGAATTCAGCCCATGGTTAGTCAGCTCCGAGGCAGAATGACATTGCTGGATGAAGAAACTGTCTGAAGCCAGTGTGCCTTTCATTTTCCATGAAAACTTAAATGTATGGGAAGGATAAGGTCGCTTGAGGTTGGTAAGGAGAGGAAAGCCTCTGAGGACAGAGACTCCCAGGAAAGGAGTTATCTCCCAGATAGGTATGAAGGGTGAAGTCTACAGATCCTTCTGTCACTCACTGGCTAGACGTTATTTTGCTGTTTGAATAGAAATCACAACGTGTTGAAGTGTAGCTCCTTTGACATTGGTGGCATTGAGAACTGAGTGTCACTGGCTCTTAACCATTAGTCTTTGATGTTTGAGTATTAGCTCCTCCTTGATCTTAGTAATACAGCTCTTAGTGTTACAACTTTTAAGTTTTGAGTGTTGGGAACACCTGACCGCTCCCAGGCCCCCATCAGCTCCTCAGCACCTGGAGTTTGTAAATCCTGTGGCAGCTTTCTAGAGCTTTCCTAGCATCATCTGACAACGTTCTGCACTCTTCCACAGGTCTCTGCAGGTCTCTGCTTTTCTTGGTTCTTCACTGCTCTACTGAAATAACTAAGACACTATAAAAACAATAAATAAATAAATCACCTAATGAGTATGCCAAGTATATATCTATACTTGTATGTACACTTATTTACACATGAATAGAAAAACATATGTCAAGCGCACCAACCAAATGACAAATAGTGATAACCTTCAGGGAGTAGAATTGAAGATTTTTGGTCAGCAAAGAAAATTACATTTTGTCTAGCTGTGGATCATTTCAAGACTCAATATAAACTTACATGTGCACCACCAACACCTCAGATAAGAAACTCATAAGTAGAATACATAGGGAGCTAAAGAAAATTAAGCCCACCAAAATAAAGGATCTTATTGAAAAATGGGCAAATGAAATGAAGAGGCAGTTCACTCACAAAGAAGTACAAAGGGCCAATAGATACATGAAAAGATGCTCAACATCTTTAGCCATAAGAGAAATGCAAATCAAAACAATGCTAAGATACCATCTCACTCCAGAGAGAATGGCTTATATCAACAAATCAAATAGCAATCAATGCTGGCGAAGCTGTGGGGAGAAAGGAACCCTCCTGCACTGCTGGTGGGAATGTAAATTCGTACAACCACTCTGGAAAGCAGTATGGAGAGCTCTCAAAAGACGAGAAATAAATATCCCCTTTGATCCGGTGACACCCCTCCTGGGAATATATCCAAAAGAGGCCAAAACCACATACAACAGAGATATATGTATACCCATGTTCATAGCAGCACAACTAACAATAGCTAGAATATGGAAGTCACCAAAATACCCATCAACAGACCAGTGGATACACAAACTGTGGTACTTATACACAATGGAATACTACGCATCT
>PVKB01006785.1:27124-51875 GCA_004027205.1 Ctenodactylus gundi
AGTGAAGGGAGGGTAGGGAGGGTAGGGAGGGACAAAAGGAGAGGGGAAAAGCCCTTGTCACTTTGACAAGATACGTAGGTGCACAGAATGCTCAACTCCATTGTAAACCTTAAATTCTGCACTTGTACATATCAATAAAATGGGGGAAAAGAGCTTACATGTGCAAGTCATTACAAAATGGCATGTGTGAAAGAAGAAAGAAGTTGTGGTTTGGATCTGCAGTGTCTCCCAAAAGCCCCCTGTACCTATGGACACTGTGTACTATTAGGAGGTGAGGCCTGGCTGGAAGGGGTGGATGCTTGGGGCTTGACCTAGAAGGGCGTGTGATGGTTTCTGTTTCTTCCCAAACTTGATTTGACTTGGCTTCCTGTTTGCAATGCCATGAGGAGCTGTCTCCGCCTCCATCATGTGCTTTCACCATTGCTAGCTGCTCATGAATATACTGAGACCTTCTGAAACTATGAGCTAAAATAAATCTATCCTCTCTCAAACTATGGATGTAAGATATTGAGTCACAGCAACGAAAAAAGTAATCAAGGCAGCCTGACATATGCATCTTAAAAGAAGACTTGGCTTATTTGACTCACAGTTCTGAAAGTTTCAGTCCTTGGTCAGCTTTCCCCAAGGCAAGAACATAATGGCACAAGGGAATGGTAGAGCCAAGATGCCAAATGCATGGAGCCAAGGCTGCAGAGCACAGGGGGAAAAGCTGTGAACTCTATACCTTCCAAAGGCATACCCTCCCAGTGACCCGCTTCCTCCAACATGGCCCCATACATCTCCTAATAGCACATTCAGCTACGAACATTAATGGACTAAGATTATAGCAACCCCATGATCCTGACACATTTAAGACAAAGGCCAAAGACGTGAAATAAAAACAACTTGTAGTGTTCTTTATGGACACTGAAGCCTGCAGAGGTTAGCACTAGATCCATACCCTAAAGGAGGGCATAGTCATAGTGTAAAGTCATGCTGAGGTCTCTTTCCCATTTTTATTGCAAGGAAAAGAGGAAAAAAACAACAAAGAGAAAAAAAGCTTAAAGCAGCTGTTCTCAAAAGGTTTATGGTTAACTTCATTAGAGAGTACAAAGTCAGGTATACTTGCAGGTGGGATGTAAAAATTTATCAAGGAATGCTTTGTTTCAGTATTTTCAAAAGAGAAAGCCATGTTCTAGCTGGTGGCCATCAAGCCTAGAAGGTCATTATGTGAGGAGATTTCCTTCCCCTAAATTCGTGGGTTTTGGGTATTAAGTCACAGCAACAAAAAGTAACTAGAACAGAAGCCTTTGGAACTGGTTTGTGGGATAAGTTTGGAAAGGTTGGAGGGTGCCAGCTGGAGGAGCCTTAAAGGGTTCTCGGCTCAACTCAATGAGACTCTGGTCAGAGCTCAGAAGACCAGAATGCTGATAGACATTTGGATTGGGAAGGGCAATCTCAACAAGTTTCAGATGGGAAAAAGAATGACACTGAGATGTGGTCTGAAGACCATGCATGCTACAGTCTGGCAGAAAGTTTGCTGGCATTTTGCCTTTGTCAAGTGATTGTGCCTGAAACTTAGGCAGAGCTGTGGACTACTTAACCTGGTTAGTGGAATCCTCAAGTCAAACCCATTGCTTAGGTTGTCACTTGAGTACTGCTTGCAGCTTTTTGCCAACTCTGAGGTAAAAGGCAGAAAAAATGGCAGAGAAAAATTATATAAAATGTCTGCAGTTTTGCCAGAATAAAAGGGCTTGCAGAGATGGGGGCAACTGAGCACGGGGAAGCTAAAGAGATCAGCATTAAAAGGAAGCCAAGTACTTACAGCCAGAACTGTAAAAAAGAAATCTTGAGGATGTCTCAGTAATGAGCAAGACCCTACTCTGTACCAACTAAAGGGTGCAAAGGCAAAAGATATTTTTCTGAAAATAGTACTGCAGGGCTCCCTACAGGGCCAAAGATGGAACAGTTTCCCGGAGTTTGTCCCCCTGGATTTTTGGTAATTCAGGCACTCAGAAGCTGTTGCAGCCATAGCACAAGTGGCCAGGCTACCGCTCAAGCTGGTGGCTGATCTTCGAGATGTCCATGTGCTTCTGGCTTTACAGGCTTGCAGAGTGCAAAAACTGTGGGTTCATGGAGGCTTCCCCCCAGGTTTCAGAGGAAGGCCTTGGACGCCAGGCAGTGTGGCCCTGGGAGGGCAGTGCTTGAAGTTATGAAGGAGAAGCCTAAGGTGCAATGGAGAGCCCGAAAATTTGGAGCAGCCAGGAACATGGATCATCAGCTGAGAAAAGCTGCAGGTGGTGAGTTGATTCATCCCAAAGGAAAAAAGATGGAGGTTACAACCAGTAGCAATGCTGTGGGGACAGGACCATCCAAGTCCTTTGCAGTTCACATCTCACATCTCACTGCTGCCACAGTTTACTCCTGGTGCTGGACATGGAGCTACAAGAGTTAGTCCTTGCTCCTCCAGATTTAGAACGTGTTTGGGTCTGATTACTATCCTCCTATTCCTGTCTTTTGGAATGGGAATGGTTACCCTTTGCCATTGTATCTTAAAAGTATTAACCTTTCTTTGATTTTTACAGGAACACACAGCTGGGTTTGCCTTCAGTCTCAGAAGAGACTTTGGGCTTGGACTTCGACTTTTTTAGCAGTGCTGAAACTGTGAAGACTTTGGCAACTCCTAGAGAACAACTAAATGCATTTTGCATGAGGAGGTGGAAGTGAGACCTTTGGTGCCAGGGGCAGAATATTGGGGTTTGGGTCTGGAATGTCTCTCAAAAGTCTTGTGTATTCACATGTTATGAATTATCTATGGAATTATGTGCTGTTAGTAAATGGGAGCCTGATCTGGAGGATGGATTATGGGCATATGGTGGATTACAGGTGTGTGGTGAAATTAGCGGCTTAAATCTGGAAGAGGAAGCACTGAGGCTGGATCCCCTAAGGGGCAGGTCACAGGGACAGGACCTGGAAGAACATATGCTACTTCCCTCCTTCCTTCTGGAACGTGGCTTCCTGTTTACAATGCCATAAGGAGCTCTCTCCAAATGTGGCTCCACCGTCTCTAGCTGCTCACTTGTGAATGAACTGTGACCTTTTGCAACTATGAGCTAAAATAAACTTTCCTTCACTAATTTGTGCGTGTTGGGTATTTTGTCACAGCAATGAAAAGTAACTAAGACACCATGAATAAGATTAATAATATTGACATTTTAAACTTTAGTAATGCAGAAAACATAGACTTATTTTTCTAAGTAACCAAGGAGAATATTCCTGAAAAACGTTTACAGTGTCTCTGGGGATATTTGGTGAAGTCAGCATGATTGAATTCAAATCTTTTTGAGATAAGTTTCAATTTTAGCAGAAGTGTTAGTATAAACACAACAGATGTTCACAATAACATAAAACCCTCCTTTTGCATGGGTGAAGATGCAGTTTTAAGATGGATACAATTTTCCCATTTCTTTCACATTTATTTTTCCTTGTTTCTTGCAGGTTGCTGACTTTGTGACTTTACTTGATATAACATACATGTGGAAAAATGTGTAAATTAATTTAAACCTCTGTCATAGTAGAATTCTATCTTATTTTCCTTTTCCTTCCTTTTCTGTACTTCTATCTTATGCCCTCCTTCCGAAATTCCTCTGACTTTTTTCATTCTCCTCTCAAGAACTCAGCTCTTTCCCTTTTTCTTTTTTTGAGCACTGAATAAACAAGCCCCTCTTAACTTTTGTGTGACAAACCCAGAAACTTATATCTTGTAATTTAAGGAAAAATGGGTTGCTAATAAGTTTAAATAAGGCAAAGTGCAAATTGGATTAAGCTATTTTTAGGGGATTCTGACCTTTAAGTTTAAGACATATTTAAACTTTATGGTGGTAAAATCTCATCCAGTTGGATGAGGAAGATTTAGGTTTACATACTTATTGGGGGCTGACATAATCTGCCCTAAATTAGTTATATATTTTGTTATCAGTTTTTATATCCAGATGTAAGTTAAGCCATTTTTTCTGAGAAAAGCTGTCTATGTATTTCAAAGAAACTCAGTTTGAATTTCCCTTTAGAGGTAGCCCTGATATGGATCAGAGGACTAGGCGAAAGCTTCAACTAATTTTGTGAGCTTATTTGACACAATGTGGCCAAGGCAACCTGAAGAAAAAGATTGACTCATGTTTTTCCAGACAACTGGGGCCTCCGTGTTCCGTACAACTTTCATTATATTCCAAGCACCTTGGAAATTCCATGCACTATCACTGAATTGCAAGCAGGACCATCCTCATTTTACACGAACAGTAACTCAAACCTGTAATTATCTTACTTAAAAGTCTTTTAGTGACTTTTTGTCTTTTCCATTTTGCAACTTTTGTTTACCCAGCAATGTTATCCACAAAAACTAAAAGCTGCTTAAGCCACCCTCTCGCAGCAGTAGACCTGAGGGTTACATCTTTTTGTCAGTTTTCTCCAGATAACAGGTGTAGTCTGTCCTGCTCTTCTGGATGCACAGGATCTTGTATGAATATTTTTCTATTGGCAATATAACACACTGGTTTGTCAATTTAGCTATTGTCTCCCTTAGTCTGGTAGTTTGCATTATTCCAGGAAGCCAATTGCACACTGTCTTTTTCGTAATGTGTTGAACTATGGAAAACTCTAATAATTACCCAAGTCGCCTTCTCTGGCAACCAAACCTTTCCCTGCCTGCCTGTCATCCATCCATTCCCTTGAGGTAGGAAATATGAGAAGCTTGCCCTTCCTGCTTCCTCTCTGCTCATTCTGAGTAGTAAGGTTCAAATTTTTAAAGAGGGAGGGAGGAGATCAAAGGCAACTGGAGAATTTTTCCTGACAAGGTTGCACATTTAGCTATGGCATCAGCTATATAGTTTTCTCTTGTTGTCTTTGATGCCCACTGCAATGCACAATTGCCACCTTTTCTGGGTTATTTAATGCTCAAAATAAATGATCTTTTTTTTTTTCCCTGTACCACAAGGTTTAGCCTGTGACAATTAAGAGCCAATCTTTTGAATCTCTGTAGACCCTGCTATCAGTTTGGTAGAGTTTAACATCTTTGAGGCTGGCATCTCCTCCACCTGTACCTCCAGGTCTTGTACCCATGGGAAGCCCTGGGGAGATATGAGCTCCAAAGTCCCTGTGCTGTGTGGCTCCTATGTCATTGTTCATTGCAAACACATGGCTTCTCTTTTGGAGTGACTCCATTCACTGCCTGTTGCTTTCCTCAGTAGACAATACATGTTTTTGGCCTCACCGAATTCCTGGATCTCCAGTGCCCTTTCAGCTTGACTCTTACAATGTAATGCATTGCTCTATCGAGGGCAGATTGCCTGACCTCGAAGGCCATCTTCTGAAATCTAAGTGAAAGCCTCTGCGACTCCATAATGCTTACATTTCGATTGCCTATACAAGCAGTACAGCAAGGATGACACCAAGATTTGTCGCTGACATGAGGAGCAGTTCAGCCTCCTTGGATCACGGCTGTATGACCTTTGACGAGCATTTTTCTCTGTAGTGCTACAGGGTGCCTTGGAGCACTCTTCCCAAAGAAAAGTGTCTGATTTTGACTCGGTATCAGAGAGGAGTGCCGCCATTAACCCATATATCCAAATTTCAAAGCAATATCAGGGATCTTCAGAGATCTGGAAAGAATGCATAGACTTGGCTTATTTAAAGTTCGTTGCCAGACTTATTTTTACCTATTTTTCAGTTAGTGCCTGAAAACGATTAGGATTTGACAATTTATAAAACTTGCAAGCAGATGTAAAATAGCTAAAAAGACACAGTAAATTTAGTTAATACAGGTATTAAAGTATATTACTCACTTATTTAAGACTAAAGGATACAGCTTAGCTATATCTTTAGAACTTTTGTCCAACAACTATAAACACTTTTTTGTAGAAATTGATCCTTTAAGATTCCAAGCATGAACTTCAAAGATTAGAGAGATCAGTTTACTACCATGGGACCAGAGACATTGGAGGGCTCTCACTTGTATTCAGCTTGGGCCTTTTGTCCTCCCTATATGGTAACAGGCAGTTGTGATTGACTACTTTAAAATTGCAAGGCAATGACACTTAAAGTTATAGTCTGAAGTTAAAAGGTGGCGTCACAATGTGTATGCATGCTTTATTTTGTTACTGACAAGGTCATGCTGTCTACCTTCACTGAGAAGGCCATGAGTGAGGAGCAGGTTGGGGCTTGTCCAAAGTTTTCTTAAGATAAGGTAGAAAGCGGGCTTTTGCTGATGTGAGAAGCACGTGTGACTATAGGTTCAGGAACGCTCCCTCCATCAGGCCCTATCTCAGACCTTGGAATGTTTCTCTCTCTTGGGGTAAGGGAGAGGAGAGCACCTGGGAGCAGGCAAGTTTACAGAAGCAGAAGGCAAAGCGAACTTTTGTTTTACAAAATATCAATTCAGAAGTTGCAAAACACAGGAGGTGAGTTTTCAAAAGTTTGTTTAGTAGAATAAAATTACAGAGGCTAATTTAGATGATCCATTAATAACAAAATTTCCCTTTCAATTTTAATGCAATATACAAGAATAAACTTCTACTTTAACAATTAAGCGTAGTTGTCCAATATGGCAAAGTGAACTAGATACAAGCTAACAATTTTCAAAAGCAGTTTAGTAGTTTTATGGCATAATAAAATGATGAAGACTGACTGTCTTTTAGCAATTTATGCAATTAGAACTATAGAAGAGTGACCTACATCAGGGGTCTGCAAACCCTGGCTCATGGCTTATTAGGAACTGGGCCACACAGTAGGAAGTGAACAGCAGGCGAGCCAGCAAAGCTTCACATGCGCTTATAGAAGCTCCCCATCATTCACATTATCACCTGAGCTCTGCCTCTTCAGATAAGCAGAACTGGCCCCTGGCACAAAGTAAGTTTGCTGATCACTGACCCAAGTAACCACAAATACAATCTCAAAAGAGATTTTGGAGAGAACCCTACTCTATTAAATGAATATTTATTATTTTGTTAAACACTTAAAACCAGTAAAAGGTAGTAAAGAACACATTAAAACTTATTTCATTACAAGTGAAATTACCCTTTCAAACTTAGTTTTACCCTAAGTTCTACTAAGGACAGAGCAGTGGCTTATGACTTGTATTTTTTTTTTTTTTTTTTTTTTTTTGAGACAGGGTCTTGCTCTCTAGCCCAGGCTGGTCATGAACTCACTTTGTAGCCCAGGAAGCCTTGCTATAAATTGAACTGTGAATTTTAAGAAGCAGAGAAAACATATACTTACTTTTAGTAAAAGCACTTATTTCTTAACCCAATTATAAAGAATCAAGATATTTTACTTACATATTCATTTAATTTAAATAAATGTCTTTAAATACTTTGTAAGAACTTAAAGCATTTAAACATAGCCAATGTCTCAAACTATCTTATTTGTGAAATCAGTCTTAAGAGTCACATTTAAGGCCTAGAAATCACTTCCATACATCCTACCATATAATGTTATTTTAAGTGTCTTTTACAGAGAAAGAAAATATTAAAATTTTTAAACGAAAAGTACCCAGTTAGCAGCATATTAATATCTGCATTACATCTTTCAGATTAATCAGTTTTTATTTTTAGTCTTTACAACAATAACAAGCAAAACTAACATTTTAAATCAGATTCTTGTGAGACTAAACTCTTTTATTTCTTTGACAGTTAAACATTGAAAGTCACTTTAAAATACAGTGCCACAGTTGCAGTAGACAATTATTACTTGTTTCGTAAATGATGACCAGCATTATTTCATCTTTCTCCCAGGTGATGACGTACTGTTTCAACATTTTGTTTTGGTTGTCTACGAGAAATTATGTCTTAATTACTTTTTTGTTGGTGGAAGAGAATACCTGACATCCACAACTTAAGGGAGGAAAGATTTGTTAGCTCACAGCTTCAGAAGGTCAGAGACCATTCATGGATGGCTGATAATGGTGGAATCACATGGCAGAGGCTTAGCTGCTTATGGCATGGCAGATAGAAAGCTTCTGCCCCTTTTGGATTAAGCCCTCCAGATCATATGCCCAGTAATCCACCGCACATCTGTAATCCACCACATTCCCATACTTCACGACATACAAATACATAAGCCTTTTGTGGGACATTGTGGATTCAAACTATAAGACTGCTCACGAGTAAAATAAAAAGGTGTAATGAGAAGGAAAGAAATATATGCTACCTGTTTTTATGTTTAAAATACTCTATTTCGTATTGATATCAGCAAGATAATATTTAGACTTAAAAGCCAGGAAATGTAAAGACCTCTCCCCGGATATCTAATAAATCTGCTCACTCTGGCAACTAAAACAAGGAAGAGAGAATTCTAGACACCAGCCAGAGGGGGGGGAAAGCAGTTTTTCTTCTTTGATTTTGATCTCCCGCTTGCCTGCCAGGCTTCAGTAACATAAAGGACTCAAAAACTTCCTGAAGGAGCTGGAAACATAGCTCCATGATGAGAGTGTTTGCCTAACAAGTACCACGTCCTGAGTGTGATTCCTCAACACCACATAAACCCAGTATCATGGCACACACCTGTAATCCCAGCACTCAGGAGGCTGAGGCAGGAACATTGTTGTGAGTTAGAGGCCAGCCTGGACCAGCATGGACTACAGAGGGAGACCCTGTCTCAAAGAGGAAAAAAAAAAAAAAAAAACACTTCCTGAGATAAACCCTCCCGGTAAGAGCATGGTATGGACTTCAAGGAGCAGGCTGAAAAGACAACAAAGAAATCTCAGGCACAAAGATATGCAAATAGTGATGATGAAGAAAATTTGCCTGCTAACAATAGATTGTAGAATTTCCAACAGTGGACTGTAAATTTTTCATTTATTTTGTAAACTTAAATCTGTGATGCCCCCTCCTCTTGGGCACATTCTACAAAAGTTTTGATAGCCACAGGCAAGGTGACCAGACAGGCACCTCTGGATTTCTTCTCACCATCTCCTCCAGTGAAGAGCCTCTTTGATTTGGACCAGTAAAGAACAAAAAGAATCCTTAAGGTTCTATCTCAACCAGCAGGTAACATTATCAAAATTTATTTTATATATTACAAAAATTGGGCACAGGAAGGTTGACTGTGAGTTCCAGAGTCACACAACTGCTAAGAAAAAAAAAGTTGCTACCATAGTCACCATGTGCTTGTCTCAAAGGACTGTGTAGAGCACTGACAACTCAACCTCCTCCTTAGATGGAAAATGTGGAGAAATGGAACCTCTCAAGCATAACTGATTGGATTATGACATAGTTCATTATGTTAACACAAAAAAGCATAGCTCTTGCCACAAACAGAATAAAGCTAGTTTGTTCTGGAGCCAAATGTAAGTGACTTTGGCCCAGGAACATACATTTGGGTTGCTCCAAATACCACTGATTATCAGGAGCTTAGGGAAGGGACTTACTGCAGAACAGGTCATCCAGTGCACTTCCAGGCTGTCAGGATTTCAGGTGATAAGTGTCATCCTCCAGCAACCAAAAAAAGTTTCACTTTCCTCATACCAGGAGCAGTTTTGGATTCTTTCTCCATTTGTCAACATGCCAAACAATGATGAGTCATAAAAAGCCATCCCAGAGCCACGTCTTTTGTCTTGGGGGTATATGACGATGAGTCTCAGACCCTATCAATGGAGACCAGCTCAAGACTCCTTCTGGGACTCTTCCTCCAAAGTTCTCTTTCACTAATGAAAAGCGGGCTGTAGGTATTTTATTCCTAACTGCTCAAGGGTCTGTGGACCCAGTTATCTCATCTCCCTCATCTTCCCTTGGGAGACTGAGGATCACAATACCATGTGCCAACGTGCTAACAATTTCATAGAGTTTTTATAGTTACAGAACAAAATAAGTCCATAAATCAAGGCACTCTTCAATTACATTGGTGGAAACATCAAGTGGGCAGTTTACAGGAAAGCAGGGAAATTTCTGCTATGGATTTCGTATACTACTTGATGACATTCCTGGATTTTAGGGCAGTGGAAGCTGAGGAGTTTGCTCATATATTCCAAAGGGACTTACTTAGCAATAACAGAATACTATATCAGACACAGTGAGGGATGAAACATGACCATAAAAGGAATTAGATAGTCCAAGATAATTTGGTTGTGGACATGCAGCATTCCATTTCAATTCAATCCAATCCAATCCCCACAATCATTGACATTCTGATCAGTCAATTGCCTTGTATGTAGGTGCAGCTGCTTTCAGAGAACTTTAGGTCACAATTGACCCTGCAAAGAGTTTTGGTTTTATCTATCAGACTGAGCCTGTCTGATACCATCTCAAATGCACTCATAGGTATTTATGTACCTGACAGACATGCACAAGTAGATCTATAAAACTTTGTTTTAATAGCAGAAATATGAAAACAACTGAGTTTCCATGAACAGATCTTTCTGGATATGTAAATCGTACAGTAGAAAAGATATAGCAATAAAATGAACTATAGCTACATCAGTTAAAATATAGATGAATCTCAGAAACAAAACATTTATCGAAAGCTACAGGTTACAAAATAACACTTCATTAGTTCTGTGTAAATATACTTGTGAAGATTCTTCTATGAAAGTTTACTAAAACATAAATCTTTAGTGCCTACTCCAAACTTACTAAATTCCTTTATTTGATGTTCTCTCAGTATATGGTATTAATGAATGCTAACTATATTTATAGTAAACTATGTCCCTGATTACTGTTGTATCTCAAGGTATTTTCCTTATAAAATGGTCTTCCTCTATTTTTTATGAATCAGATATGCCATTCACTGTTACAAAGCATAGGCATCATAACCATCTGCATTTTTGTCTGCTTTATTTTATTATCTTTGTTTTCACATAACACACAAATTTCCTATAAGTAGCTTTCTTGTTACATATACACCAGTGACTTCATTTTATAAAATACTATCAATAAATTAATCCCAGCCATCTTTAGCCTTTGTAACCTAAAAGTAATTTTTGTTTTGCTCTAATGCTGGCCTGAAGAGTCTGCAATCATCTACAGACCAGTTTGTGTTTTTAAAAAAAAGGAGGAGTGAGCCACTCATGGTAGTGCATGCCTGTAATTCCAGAACTCTGGAAGCCTGAGGCAAGAGGATCACAAATTCAAGGCCAACCTGGGAAACTTAGGAAGGCCCTGTCTCAAAATGAAAGAATAAAAAGTGTTTGGAATGTAGTTCAGTGAAAAGTCCTGGGCTTGTTTCCAGCACAGAGAGAGACAGAGAGATAGTGAGAGAGAGACAGTGAGAGAGATGGGGAAAGAAGAGGACAGGAGGGGTGTGATTCAGTCACTAGAAATACAAAGAGCCTTTTTTTAATTCAGAGAGTTTATTACTTATATATACATTATTTATTTATTTTTGTGGTACTGAAAATCAAGCCCTGTGTCTTTATACTGAGCTATATCCCAGCTCATTTTTCAATATCTGAGTTTAAGACAGAGTTTCACAAAGTTGTTAAATGCCCTGGCTTGACTTGAACTTGTGATCCTCCTGCCTCATCTTCCCAGAATGCTTAAATTACAGGCATCAATGGGCCCAGCTACTTACACACACGTTAAAAAGATAAGTAGCCAAAGGAAATAGTTTCTTTTATCCCCTTCTTTGAGAAAAATGAAAGAGACCAAATGACTATAGCATGGATGATAAGGCATGTTTCCAATGAGTCAAGACTGCTCTGAAGCTAAAGAGTTTTATGGCCTGCAAGTGAATCCCACGGGAGTGGGGCAGAAAGACTCACACCTCATTGAACCCAGGAAGCAATGAGAATCTCTCATGTGTGATGCAGGAGGAAATTAGTGTGGTGATACCTACAGAGAAAATTACCAGGCTCTCATGTTCTAGGACAAACAGGCATCCTTCTAAGTCTAATAAGAAGTGCTCAACATTTGCCTGTGAGGCCTATTTCCATGTACGCAAAATTGGTGTGGTGCTGGAAAGAAACCATCTCCCCCAAAGAACTGTACTATGTGTTTGAGCCTATTGACACTTGAAAGAGTACATCCATGGGCACTGCCTTCCTAAGTCATTATTTCAGCAAGCTTAAAACTATGACACCACACGAAGAATTTTCAGAACTCTTTTTATTTGAGAAGCAGATGGGTTCATAAGACTACCAACCCAATCTCCAGCAGGATAAGTGTTAATTACATATAATTGAATGTCCTAATATGAAATTATAGTATAGTAGCTTTTCTTAGAATATTTTGATGTTGTTTTAATCTTCTATGATCTGGACAAATAAGGGGACCTTGTTGTTATTATGCTGACTTGTATCCATGGCAATTTCTTGGATATGGCATTTGTAAACTGAAGCGAAGGTTTTGCAAATAATATCTTTCCCATTGCCGTCTCTCTCTAGTATTTACCGACTTGTGTTGGGTACTTTTCCTCTCCATGGAAATACAGTGATTTGTATACATTCCCTTAGAACCTGTCTTCTTTTGTACTGGGATATAATTGGCAAATTTGGTTTTCCACCTACATTCCTTTTTGAAGTACTGTATTTGACAATGATGTTCATTTAATTAAGTGACCAGCTGTAGTTAGAGGATTTAGGTTGACACTGGGGAAGACTGACTTAGTGCCCAGCCTATAGGTGAGAAAGGAAGCATTGCTAGCAAACCAAGAAAACTGGGATGGTTTGGAAAATTTAGGAAGAAAGATTTGGCTGAAATTATATATACTGAACATGAATTCTGGTAGGGAGAGTTTCCTGGATTTTCTTCCTAGCTTTAGGACAATAAAACAGTAAGAGGATTTCTAAAGTACAGGCTGAAAGCCCCATAGCTAGCATCATACTCAATGATGAAAACTTGAAAAAAATTAAGATCAAAAAAGATACTTGCATTCAAATTTGCAATGGAAGTTATATTCAGAATAATTAGGTAAGAAAAAATAAACGGCATCTAAAGTGAAAGCAAAGAAGTAAATTATCTCTGTAGGTAACATGATCAGATCTAATCATTAGGAAAACCTAAAGATTCGATTTAAAGAAGTTAGAGTGTGGCTCAATGATAGAGCATGAGCTTAGCATGTGTGAAGCCCAGGGCTTGACCCCCAGGACCAAAGAATTCAAAACGAGAATCCACAAAAGAGTTGTTGCAACTATTAAACAAAAGCTATAAAATCAACATATAAACAAGAGATGTATCGCTATTCACTAATAATACACAACCTGAATAGGATATTAAGACAATAATTCCATGTGCAGTAGCATCAAAAAGAATAAAATAAGGATAAATTTAACAAAAAAATGCTATCTACATGAAAAACTACAAAATACTATTGAAAACTTAAATGTCACAGAGAGAAATGGAATCCAACCCATGCTTGTGAGTCAGAAGTCTTAATATCAGGATATCAGGACTAACTAAAAACAATTTACGCATTGAACTCTATCTCTATCAAAATTTCAATATTTGAGAGTTCTTTGCAGAAAAAATGATGACTCATTTTAAAATTCACGTGGAATATCAAGAGACCTCACAAACCAAAATAATCTTGGGAAAAAAACAAAATTGGAAGTCTCACTCTTCAAAATTTACTACAAATCTACAGAAATCAGAATCATGCAATGCCGGAATAAAAACAATCACATAAATCAATGGAACAGAATACGTAGTCCAGAAATAAACTTTTAAACATATAATCAATTGATTTTTGGTGGCAGTGTCCCTATTCAATGGCTAAAACAGTCTTTTCTTTTTCAGAAAAATTATATATCCACATGCCAAAGAATAAAGTTAGACCTTCTCCTTGTGTAACACATGAGTATCTTAAAATAGAACAAAGACCTTGAAATAAAATTAAAAACACAAAAGTTTTAAAAAGAAAACACATGGGAAAATCGTCATGACCGTGGTGGTTTAGATCTGGAGTATATCTCAAAAGCCTCATATTCCTGTGGATACTATGTAGATTTGGGAGGTGAGGCCTGGCTGGAAAATGGCAGGTGCTTGGGGCTTGACCTGGAGTGACATGTGCTGATTCCACCCTCCCTCCCAGTTTTTCTCTTCCACCATGCTGTAAGGATCTCTGCCCCAGAAGCTCCAGGTCCAGCCCTAGCTGCAGCTCACCATGTGATTCCACTCTTTTCCAGCCTCCCACCCATAAATGGATTGAGACCTTCTAAAACTATAAACTATAATAAATCTTTCCTCTCTGAGTTGTGGATGTCGGATATTGAGTCCCAGAGGTGAAAAATAAACTAACACGATGACATTAAATTTAGTGATGAATTTTTGGGATACTAAAAGCTCAAGTGACAAAAGAAAACATCAATTGGATGTCATCAAAATTCAAAACTCTTGCTCATCAAAGGAAGCTATCAACAAAATGAAAAGGAACCCATGGATCGGGAGGTGAATTTTACATATCTCTCTCCATCTCTTGCTCCGTCTCTTTTCATGAGGCAGGGTCTTGCTCAGTAGTCCACACTGATCTCAAATTCATTATGTAGCCCAGGATGGCCTGGATCTCATAGCAATCCTTCTGCCTCAGCTTCCTGAGCACTGGGGTTACAGGTGTGGGCCAACACATCTAGCTAATTTTACATGGTGCTAAGGGATCAAAGCTATGGCCTTGCACTTGTAGGCAAGCACTCTAGCCACTGAGCTATGCCTCCACCCTACATGTCACGTATGTCATGAGGAATTAAAGTCTAGAATACATAAAGAACTCTTAAAACTCACCAGCAAAAACACTAACAGTTCACTTAAAAATAGGCAGGAGACTTAGAATAACAATTTCTCCGAAGAATATATATAGATACAAATAAACATATGAAAAAAGATATTTGACTAATCACTAGGGAGATGCAAATCAAAACCACAGTGAGATACTACTTGATCTTCATTAGGATAGCTACTATGAAAATTTTTCCGAAACAGAAAATTATGAGTGTTGGCAATGACATGATGAAATTAACAACTGTTCATTGTCACTAGGAATGTTAAATGGTGCAACCACTATGGAAAACAGGAAGGTGATTCCTAGGGGAAAAACATACCAATAGAGTATGATCTCCCACTTCCACTTCTGGGTACATACCCAAAAGAATTAGGTTGGGTCCAGTAGCGAGCACTATACTCCCAGTCCCTTGGGAGACTCATAGGAGAATTCCAAGCTCAAAGCCAGCCTGGGCAATTTATTGAAACCCTGTTTCAAATAGAAAAAGAGGACTGAAGACAAGGACTGAAAAATATAAATTAGAGAAATTAAAACCACATCCTCTTTAACAAAGGAATTTAATGACCTAGAAGTGTGGGGCAAATTGAGGTTACCAGTGAGCTGCCATCTCACATGGCCAGGCTGCCAGAAGGTAGACTTTGTGAAGATGGAAAAGAAATCTGAGGATGGAGAGTGAGGGGAGGACAAGGAGAGAAAGGGGAAGTGAAAATTAAGATGTAATATGTACATGCCTCCATTCTTCACTATGAATGTAAATATTACAAATCGCAAGCATGCACTAATTTTTAACAAAAAAATAAATAAATAAAAGCCATGGGTGGAAAAAGAGATAAGGAACACCTTAATGAAACCAGACCTGTAATCTCAGCTCTTTGGGAGGCTGAGGCAAGAAGATTGCAAGTTCAAGGCCAGCATGGGCAATTCAGTGACTTAGCAAGACCCAGTCTCAAAAATCAAAAACAAAAATGACCTGTAGCTCAGTCAGTGTGAAAGCCCTAGGTTCAATTCCCAGCACCACAAACAAAAGAACACTTTAGCTAAAATAAGTTATAGCTTTAATGAACTGATGATTAGGTTATGCACACTTGAATTTGAAAACAAAAAGAAGAGGTATTTTCCCATTAATAACACACTGTTGAGTTATGAAAAGACACTCTCTCTCTCTTTCTCTCTCTCTCTCTCTCTCTCTCGTGTGTGTGAGTGTGTCTGCATGTGTGTCTGTGTGTGTGTCTGTGTCTGGTACTGGGGAATCCAGCCTTTCCACTGAGCTATAACTTCAGGCTTGTTTGTTATGGACAGTCTTATCAAATTGCTTAATTTCCCAGTCTGGGCTTGAATTTTCAGTCCCCTTTCCTCATCTTCTCAGTGTACTGGGATTACAATTATTTTTATTTAAATAAAATAAAAAGTGAAGAAAGCATACTAAAAGGAATTTTGATCAGTAAATTTGCAAATGTAAATATTAAAACCCTACCTAAAATGTTAGCAGTTATGCCTGTCATCACAGTAAAAGATGAACAAAAAAAAAAAACAGGACAAATAAAAATCCATTGAAGAATACAAATGTGACTCACCTTATGGTGTTAAAGGAAAACGTAATATATAATCCTCAGTTGATCTCAGCATACTGTTTAAATTCCCTTACTAATATAATGAAATATGTCATATTTTTGTTGTATGGCAAATACAAGCATTACCATCGTTAGATTCGAGACTCAGAAAAACTGAGCCCTCTCATCAGGATTATTATTCATCACTACCTGGTATATTAGGGAAAAAAAGCATAAAAGGGCTTGAAAAAGATATTAATGCAAAGGAGACATGGAAAAATATGAGGTCACCTGTATGTAAATCCATGAAGGTTGTATCACACAATTGATGTACACATTTGTAATAGCATTTTAGGAAGCCAAAGGCTCTTTGTAGAGCTGTGTACGTGTCCAGAAAAAGGGATATGGACGTATTTGGAGAAAACCATATTTCATTAAATCACCTAATTTATTTCATACTAATTGTTGCAGCTTCCAAAATGCCAGTATTTATCAGTACACTACAGAAATGTTCTACCAAGTTATTGTAGCATATTGGTCTCCTACATGTGAAAAGACATTTTGAAATGTCACATCCATTAAGACAGTAGTTTTTGGTCATTTTGCTCTGTAAGTTCAGAAAGTAAATAGCATTAGTGAAAGAACTGTAAAATGCACTATAATTTGCCTGAGAATGCAGGGGTGATTAAGACAGATGGGTCTTGTCAGTAGAGAAAAATGGAACTTGATGTTGAAAAACCAAAGAGACCAGTAAGCACATCTGATTATTAACCTGATGGGTGAGTGAGTAGCAGAGAGCCTAAGTGAGCAGCTGTGCTGATGCTGTGCTGTACAAAAAAGACTAAGGAAGACAGCTTTGACTGGTATAAATATTATCTTCAGTAAATATATTATAAAGAAAAATCCAGTGAAATACTCTTAATGATGAAAATTCTCCAAATTCTTAAAAATTCATTTTATTCACAATACAAACAGCACAAAAATATAAATCAAAAAATGTTTTCAAAAACCCTCTTATTAAGCTTCCTAACTTTGAAATTGCTATTTTATTTCATTTATATTTACTCAATTCTATTTGTTTAGTTTATAAGTTTTCATTTTTAAAACCACAAATCTTAATGACTGCAGTTATGTGAGAATCCATTGAGAACAATTCAAGCTCCACTCTACACTGGCTCAGTCAAGGGAGGACATGCTGCCCCGGGGCAGCAGCTATGGAGACATAACTCAGGATGATCCAATACAAGCCTTTCTGGTGTGTTTGGCCTTGAAGATTGTAGAGAAATTGGTGTGGTTCTTTGCCTGTCATTTGTTTGTTGCTTGATAATTTGTTTTCTTCCAATAATGGTGATTTCATTACACAAATTCAGGGCTACTACCAGTGGAAATATCTCCTGCCTTTTACATCTTCTTCAAAGAATTAGCCTATTTGTGCTACTAAAACAAAATACTTGATACTGGATACTTTTAGCATAAATTTATTTCTCAGAGACTGGAAGCACAAGAGCAAATTATCTGCAGAATCTGTGTCTGATGAAGGCCTACCTAGTCTGCCTCCAAGCTGGTATCTTGCGCCTGCATCCTCAGTCGCTACAAGGAAAAAAGAGGTCTACCTGACTTTCTTCAGTTCTTCTGTAAAGTGATGCACCACACTAATGACTGCATACCCCTTGTGGTCTAATTCCACCTAGAAGCCCCCTCTTCTTAATATTCTTGCATTGGGCATTAATCTTATAAGTTATGACTGAAAATCACAATGATTTTTAAATTGCAAAATATTACAGTAAGGCACACTTATTTATAAATCCCCCTAAAAGTACTCCCCCTCACTTCAAACACACTTATCTCTTCATTCTCACTGCTTTTGAAAGCACTTCCGAAAATCACTTTTCATAAGTATGTTTAGTTAAACTGTTACAGCTGCCCAAATGCCCTGAATCAATTCACAATTTTTACCTGTCATGGTCATTTTCATGGTAGAGAAGAGTCAGAAGTTACACACTGCCAGATACGGTGAATAAGATCGATGAGGACACACTGCAATGTTTTCACAAGACTGCCTTTCTGTCTGATGGATTCAGTGGTACTTGGTAGCATCATCAGCTACTTTTTTAATGAAAGAAGTTGCATAACTGCGTCAGAAAGTCACAAGAATGGTGGGGTAAGTGTGTTCGAAGTGAAGGTAAGTATTTTTGAGGGAGACTAATGGCAATATCCCTTTTATTGCAAAATTTTTTAGCTAATTTAAACATTCACCCATATACTTTGATCACAACTTGCCATGCAGTGCAGCTGGTCAGACACAAAAGATTTGCTCAAATCTTAATTTCTTTTAAGCAATGAGAAGCCCACCAGGACAGACATCAAAACTTTCTCCTAAGAGGAAGGAGAAGGTAGATGCTGTGCAGGGCAAAGCAAACTCTACTATTTATTATGGGTAAAAAGAAAGTACAGCAAAGTAGAAAACAAGGTAGGTAATTAGTTAGAATGGCCTAACAGAACAATAACCTGTGGATCATTAATTGAATATTTACTAGGCTAAATTAACTATTTCCACAGGTGAAGAAACGTATGCAATCTATATAGAGGTCTTTGCTGGAGCAAGGTTTTCATAGTAAAAAAGTATGGTATATTTCTTATGTTAATTAATGAGAGGCTGGTTTAGTATTGTTTTGGTAAATCTAAGAGTAGGATACTCCTGAAAATATAGCTCAGTGGTAGAATTCCTTGACAGAGTGTGTGAGGTGGGAGGTTCAAGCCCTGCATACACATACACACACACACAAATACATACACACATACACACACACACGGAGCGGAACAATGTGTAGCCATTAAAATGTATAAGGTGGTTTTATGCACAGTGATCTTGAAATATCCTGAAAACGTAGTTTCAAGCGGAATAATCAAGTAGAACAGTACAGATGGCATAATTTTGTTAAATATGTAAATTACATATATGCAACAAGCATAGTAAAGTTAATAATGTACAGCATGCCTTTACACCTCTTACACTGTGTTTTTCTGAAATTATTATAAATGAAAACAATATTTAGCTACATGTATCAAAATTTTTCTAATTTTTCAGACTTTTAATTATCAATTCTATTTCTTAGAATAAATTCAGAGAAAGTGATCAGAAAGAAACAATAAAACAAATGTAAAAACATTCACAATAGAGAATAAGTGATATGATTTTAATTTAATCTGTTCTGTAGAAAACATGTAAAATAGAATTTTTTCAAATTATATAAATTATGACCGATTTTTATAACAGCTCTATTGAGATACAATTCTCTTGCCATAAAATGTATCCATTCGTAATGGATAATTGCAAGTTTTTAAATGTCAACAAAATTGAGTATTGATCATCAATCTTAAAGCATTTCCATTATCTCAAAAAGATACCTCATGCCTAGTAGTAGTCAGTATTTTCCTTCAACTGTTCCATTTCTAGGTTAATTTTTGTACCTATGAAAGTACTTATTCTAGGTATTTCATATTAATGGAATCATACCATATGTAATCATTTGTGCCTAGCTTCTTTCTCTTGACACAATGTTTTTATGTTCTTTTGTTATTGCAGATCAACATTTTTAAAATTTTTGTTGCCAGGTAATATTCCCAAATATGGATATAACAATTTATCTTTTTTGAGGTGGTAGATATCTGTAGTGTTTTCACCTTTGAAGTATATAAGCAATGCTTCTAGGCTCGTAGGCATTCAATTTGTGTACGACTATATATTGTCCTTTCACTTGGGTATATACTTACATGTGGAATTTTTAAGTTATTTGGTAAGTCCATGCTTAGCATTTTGTGGAACGATCAATCTATTTTCCATAAGAGCATTCCATTGAGCATGCTCTCCTACAGTATATAATGGTGCCAATTTTTTCTACCCTCTTTGCAACCCCTTATTATCTCTCCATTTTGATTATATCTACCCTAGTCTATATAAAATGGCATCTTATTGTAGTTTTGATCTGCATTTTTCTTGATGGCTAATGATGTTAAGCGTTTTTCATGTGTTTACTGGGCATTTCACTTAGAGAAATGTCATTTCATGTGATTGGCACATTTTAAAATTGAGTTATCTCAGGTTTTTTTTTTTTTTTTTTTTTTTGAGATAGAGTCTCACCCTGTATTCCAGAGTGGTACTGAACTCACTATGTACCCCACGCTGGCCTCAAACTCGTGTAACTATCCTGCCTCTAAAATAGAGCTATTTGTCCTTTTATTATTTAGTTGTAAGATTTCCTCATAGATTGTAGATATAAGTCTCTTACCAGATATCAAATGCAAGTAGTTCCTCTCATTCTGTTGTCAGTGGTGTCCTTGGAATCACAAAAGTTTTACATTTGAGGAAATCCAAATCCCATTTATCTGTATTTCTTTTGTTCCTTGAGTTTGTGATGTCATATCTAAAAACCATTCCCTAATACAAGGTGTCCGGAGATGTGAGGCTTCCAACTTTGTCCTTCAAGATCATTTGGTTATTCCTCATTCTTCGCATTTCCATATGGATTTTGAGATCAGCTTTTTAATTTCTGTGAAGAAATCAACTGAGATTATGTTAATCTGCAGACCAATTTAACAAATATTGCCCAAGGGAAGTAAAAACGATTGGGATGTGATATGTATATGCACCAATTCCCTAAATTGAATGTAATTTTTATGTATCACAATTGCATACTAATAAGAATAATTTTGAAAAAATAAAAAGAAATCATCTTACCAACATTAAGTTTTCTGATCTAAGAATATAAGATATCTTTCTATTTATTTAGATATTCCTTTATTACTTTCAACATTGCGTAGGTTTAACCCTTTAATTATTACAAGCACATTAAAATTAAAAACGATCTCCGTATATAGATCTTGTATTCTGGCACATTATTGAACTGATTTACTACTTCTCACTGGTGCTTTTTGTTTTGTTTTGTTTTTGAGACAGGGTCTCTCTGTATAGCTCAGGCTGGTCCTGAACTCACTATTACAGCATACGCCACCACACCCAGCTTATGTGGTGCTGGGGAATCGAACTCAAGTACTTATCGCCTGACTTAGCTCTCGCTAGGCAAGAGCTTTAACTGTTGAGCCATTCCTCCAGCCCTACTTCTTATTGTTGTACGGCATATCCTTCTAGACTTTTTAGATTCAAGTTGATGTCATAGGGAAACAGTTATACTTCTTCTCTTCCAGTATGATTTATTTTATTTTTCTTGCTTTCTCTGTAAAGATTTGAATGCATGTCAGAAATAAAGCTTTTCATTTCCTCTCAAATATTTGACTAATTGTACAAATGCAAGTTCTGTAATAAACTACTTGTCACTACTGATTGGAACTGCTTTTGTGCCACACGTGTGCTTCATTGTGTTAGTACACTCCCTGCATTTTACTCCTCTTCCTATACACATCTCAGCATTATACCAAATTAGCACAGCGCTTTCTAATTCATTATGCTTCCTTGAAATGTGAGTTCCCTCATGAGGAATAAATCAAAAAGCACACCAGATAAGGTGCTAGCTCAGTGCCTGACACTTCAGTGAAATTCTCTACCAGAAGTATTTAACCTGTGGAGTGCTGGGGGGGTTTTCCCTTTGATTTTTAAAAAAATGTTACAAAGAAAGTTTTAGTACTTATATATGCACATTAACTATATTATATGTGACTTAAGACAGCTCTTCTTCATTCAGAAAGGCCAACACAAAGAAATGCTAGGCTGCAGGTTGACCACGCCAGCATCTAGAGGGTGATGGCACACATTTGTTGCTGTCCTTCATGAGTCCATAACAGCACCATCATTCCTTGGGATGATAAGTAAATAATAGTAGTTACTTTTACTGTGTATTAAGTGTCAGTACATGATGATTAATTATGTTTATAAATATAAATATAATCAAGGTAAATAGATTACTAAGATTATGCAACTAAATTTGTATTGACAGACACTTGTGATATTCTATATTTTTCTATTATAAACAATACCAACAGAATAACTACAATAGTCCCAGTACCAGCAAAGGATAAATGTTCAATAAATAATTGCTATAGAAAATTTTAAAACATAAAACATTTTAAACAAGATCATACTTAGCATTTTTTCATTTTCCATTGATAAATATCAGAATTAGAATGTCTGAGCCAAAAATTCGAATAGTTTTAAGTTCTTTAAAACAATTTGTAAATTTGACTTTCCTTTTTTTGTTGTTGTTGTTGAGGGCTAACTTTCAATAGATCGCAGCGAGGGAGCTGCTCTGCTATGTATGAAACCCCATGAATTTTCAAATTTTTTTCTCAGTACACTCAATAGGAGCAGAGGAGAGTGCATGTGTCCTTATTTCCTCAATAAATTTGTTAACATTTTTCACGGAATAAAATCTAGAAGCATTTTTATTAACTGTTCATTATTTGTTATTATACGTTTAAATGCCTCTAATACAAAAGTTATGTGGAGACTATGTGCACAAGAACAGCGTGTAGTCCTTGTTCAGTTGGCTTTAGCAAGGCTGGCAGCTGACATCATATGTGTAGGTGTAGGAAAGCTTTATTGGAAAGACTTCAGGTGTGATCTGTTTGGAATGTGTTGGCATGATGAAGTTGGAGAAGACCAGCCAGTTACAGGACATCCCCGTGATTGCCGGGAGTTTGTGGTTTCGCTGTCTAGATTACTTGTTTAAAAAGCTGTGGGTCTCAATTCTGTTGGGAAATATGGTCTAGCCATTATATTTATGTATTTTCTTTTTTTATTTTTCCCCACATTTTATTGACATGTATACGTGCAAAATTCAAGGTTTACAATGAAGTTAAGCATTTTGTGTACATATGTGTCTTGTCAAGGTGACAGGCGCTTTCCCACTCTCCTTTTGTCCCTCCCCTACCCACCTATCCCTCCCTCCTCCCCCACCCTACTCCCCTCTTTCACTTTGTCTTTTGTCTTAAGTTCCATAGGAGTTGTGATCTGGGTCTCTCATATCAGAGAAACCATTCAATGTTTCACCTTCTGCTTCTGACTCACTTCACTAAGCATGATGTTCTCAAGTTTCTTCCATTTGCCTGCAAAAGCCTCCACGCTGTTGGACTTTATAGAAGCATAGTATTCTATTGTGTATAAATGCCACATTTTGTGTATCCACTGGTCTGTTGATGGGTATTTTGGTGCCTTCCATATTTTTGCTATTGTTAGTTGTGCTGCTATAAACATGGGTATACATATATCTCTGCTATGTGTTGTTTTGGTCTCTTTTGGATATATTCCCAGGAGGGGTGTCGTTGGATCGAAGGGGATATTTCTTTTTTAAAATAAAATGATCATTCTTTTATTTGGCTTCAAATATAATTTCATTTTTTATTCATCAGAAAATATTTCATGTAAGAAAAAGGGAAAATTTTATTATTTTGAGGAAATTTTTCATAATTGTTTTTCTTAAGTGCACTGTTCTACTCTTCATACAATACTTAAGGTCACATTTATATGATCCCATTGGGTGGCGGTCCACTTGCTTGCAAAGAAATTTAAAAGTAACCTGAAAAAAGCCTCCTTGCTCCAACTCTCCAATGCATTATTTAAAAACCCTTTCTAGTTTTAATTAAAATTCTTTCTTTGATTAATTTCTCAGCAAGAGGGAGAAGATAAAAATGGCCCAGAGAAGTGAAAAGTATCTGTAGGGAGGTGCTGGGTGGCAATAGTGGGCAGGATGCTCAGGGTGGGATTATAGTGCTGCAAAGTTCACATGACTATCCATTTGGATACCAACTGTCCACACACACACACACACACACACACACACACACACACACACACACACACTGCCATTGGAAGTCACACTCTGGTCCATGAGCTACTAATTGTTGCTGTAGTTTCTTTCCAGGTCAGTTTGAGAGCCTTCCAACTTGCCAGAGGATTGCTAGAATGGAGTGGGAGGTAAAGGAGAAGAGTATGGTAGAGGGAAGGCTGGAGGTTATGTTGAGGTCAGGGAAGTTGACTGGAGCAGAGACAGCAGTGGGAAAGGGTGGCTGAGGGGTACCATGCATCCTGTGACAGAGGATAGAAAGTAAGAATGTTGCAAATGTCCACGGTTGCTTTCTGGTCACCTCTTTGGAGTCCAAAACAGTGGTCTGAGAGGTGTCTCATTAGTGAGATAGCGAAAACCACTCCACCACCACCCTATTATGCATGTAGAGCATACTGTAGACTGCAAAGTTAGGGATGGGAATTGCTTCCCAGAAGAGAAGGACATGTACATCCTAACACAGTTTGGAAAGCATCCCCTCTCGTACAGAGTGCCTAAGAAGACAAATTGACTCTGGTAGAAAGAATATGGGGGAGGGGCCGGTTGCCCCCAGGACTGAAGGACCTGAGATCAAACGTAGTTGGGAAAACACCCTGGTCCAGTGCCCAAAACCAGGAAGAAATGGAGCCTGGGGTGCGCGAGGGTGGGACAGACTCTCTGAGGAAGGGTCGGATGAGGAAGGCCCGGATTCAGGAAAGAGATCCGTGGTGTGTCCCGTGAGCCCGCTGA
>PVKB01006786.1:0-51830 GCA_004027205.1 Ctenodactylus gundi
TTCCCAGGAAAGCTGACTGGCATGAACGAGATCACAGAGAAACTCACACTGCCAGATGCCTGTCGGAGTGACCACATGGTGGTACAGAAAGTGACTGCCACTGCCAACCTGGGCCGTGTCCCTTGTGGGACATCTGATGAGTACAGGTACTGCTCTAGGGGAAGAGCTAGGCTCTTGGGGGCCCGGCTGGAAGGATGGAACTCATCCTCTGGCTGACCCCCACCTCAGATGCGGCCCCCTTTAGCAGATCTCCCCACCCTCCATCCCTGATGCAGGTTTGCGGGGAGGACCTTGACCAGTGGCAGCCTGATACTGCTGACCCTGGACGTTCGGCCCACGGGGGCTGCCCAGCTGACGGTCAACAGTGAGAAGATGGTGATTGGCACTATGCTGGTGAAGGACGTCATCCAGGCCCTGACCCAGTGATGCCAAAGTGCCAGGATGCTCTGATCTCTCTGTCCTCACCTGTCCCTCCCCACTGACATCTGGACTATCCCCTCTTCGTCCCCTTCTCTCTCCCTCTCTCTGTCTTTCCCTGTCCTATCAGCTCACTCATGACAGGCAGCATATCGGGATGGGTCCTCTTCCCCTCATTAGTGTCTTTTTTTTCTGTTCTTCCTTCTTTCCTTTTCTTTTCTTTTCCCTTGCTTAGGTGGTATTGGGGATGGAGCCCAGGGCCTTTACACTGAGCTAAATCACTAGCTAATATTTTTGATTTTGTGACAGGGTCTCACCACGTTGTTAAGTTGCCCAGTTTGGGCTCAAACTTGCAATCCTCCTGCCTCAGCTTCCCAGAGTGCTGGGATGACAGGCCTGTGCCACCTGGCCCAGCTCCCCTGCTTAGTGTTTACCAGGCCTCTGGCTGTCCCCTCCTTTGGGTTCCATAGTGTCCTTTGCAGAAGGACAGAGCAACTGCTCCCTGGGCCCTCCCAGTTTTCTGTAGCTAGTTATGTAGCAGAATCTCAATAAAATTTCCTCTGAGTAGGTTGTGGTGTACCTTCCCATGTAGGAGGGTAGGAGCTGAGCTGCTAAGGGGGCTGTGTTTGCCCTGTGGCCTCGTGGGGGTGGGAGGCTGGCTCTCAGAGAGACCCACCTGGACTCCAAAGTGACTTCTATGGGGCAGGAGTCTGTAGGGCAGGTTGGGTGCTTAGGCCAGGGGAACATCTGCCTGGCACACAGCATGTCCTCTTCAGGAGTAGTGGGTCTCTGGCTCCCCTCGGGATTGAGGGACTCCCAAACATAGCTGTCAGTCCATTTGGATGTTAGTCCTGGAGACACCAAAGTTGGGGAGGTGACCCAGCTGGCCACCAGAGATGGGTGGGAGCCAAAAATGTATGACTGTCTTTTCAAACAGTGCTGTACCTGTCACCCTTAGACCTTATTAATGTGCAGGTTCTGATCAGAGGGTCCCAGCTGATCTGAGCTTATTTCCTTTTCTCTCTTTTCATGACTGGGGATTGAATCTAGAACCTTTGCACTAACCCCAACCCATTACTTTTTTTTAATTTTGAGACGGGAGTCTCACTAAGTTCATCAGGTGGGCGTGAACTTGCAATTCTTCTGCCACAGTCTCCTATGGTGCTGGGATTATAGGCCTGTGCCACCATGCCTAAGAAAAACCATGGATTTTATTTTATTATATACATGTAGGGAAAGAACAAAGATGGTGTTGGAGGACAACCCTGCCTCTGGCTCTGCGGACTTGCTGGCGCTGCAGCACTGGAAAGCAGCTACAGCTGCTGCTTCCCTGAGAGCCACGGGGACTCGGAGACTCCCAGGATGGCTGTTTGTGCCACTGTGGAACCTCAGATGGGACTCTTCCACAAGCTGGGAACCACCTGAAGGGTTGGCTAATTCTTACCCTAGCCTCAGTCAGAACTGAGGTGATTTTCTAAACCTGAATAAGGACCATTGAAAATCTCTGTGAGCCTCTATTCCATACTCACCTGAGCTGTAATCAGCATGCTCCCACCTCTAGCCCACATTGTAGGGTACAGAGGGAGCCTGAGCCCCCAGCCTGCAAGGCATTGTGCTTCCATAGGCAGGGTCTGACTGACAGGCTGGAGCTGGAACACGGTGGCTGAAGCCACCTGCTATTGATTTTGTGAGCCTAGTGATGTCACATTGACAGAAGTCAGCCATTGTGGGAGTGTCTCTGCCAGGGAATTAGGCAAATACTATAAACTACTTTTCTTTCCCCAGAAGAACTGTTGTTTGTCAGCATTATATTGCCCTGGATTGCTCCCAATTCCTTGTCTTTTTTAAAATTAGATTTATTTGTTCACTTTGATACAGGGTCCTGCTAAATTGCCCAGGATGGGCTTGAATTTGCTATCCTCTGTCTCTCCTTCCCATAGTGCTGGGATTTTAGGCCTGCACCACCTGGCCTAGATCTTGGCTCTTTTTAAAAAAGTTCTGATGAGCCATGGAATGATAGTCCATGCCTCGGTCCCAGCTGAGGCTTTCTTAAGCCCAGGAGTTCAAGACCAGCCTGAGCAACAGAGACCCAGTCTCAAAACAAAACACACACACAAAAAAAGCTGGGCATGGTCGCATATACTTGTAATCCTAGCTACTGAGGAGGCTGAGGCAGGAGGATCATGAGTTCAAGGTCAGCCTGGGAAACAGCAAGACCCTATTTCAAATTAAAAATTAAAAAGGGCTAGGGATGTTAGCTTAGTGTTACCATGCTTTTTTAACATGCTAGAGGCCCTGGCTTCAGTCCCCCCACATACTGAAAAAAAATTATGATATAATTCAACTTTAAAGAATAAAATATCTACCTGATCACGCAATTTAAGACTAAAGCACTTAGTGAATAGCCCCCAGCCCCACTCCACAAACTCTTACTGTCCTACCTGAATAATTTTGCATTTCCTACCACATTTTGTACTATTTTTAGTAGGTGCAGATATATTTCTAAATAATACTGTACTTAGTAATGTACTGCATGTTTTAAAATTTTATATAAATGGTCAGGTGTGGTGGCACATGCCTGTAGTTTCAGCACTGAGGGAGGAAGACTGCAAGTTCAAGCACAGCCTGGACAACTTAGCAAGAACCTGTCTCAAAAGTAAAAATGAGACATGTAGCTCAGTGCAAAGGCCCTGGGTTCCATTCTGTTCCATATATGTGTGTGTGTGTGTGTGTGTGTGTATATCTGTGTATGTGTATATATATACACATTTTATGTAAACAGCATTTTAGATTATATATCTTCTTGAATCTTTCACTAAATATTGAGTCATGTTGATGTGATTAACTTTATCTCGCTCATTCATAGCCTGATAATATGTGAGTACATACTATAAGTATCCTATACATGCTGTTGTATGACTATCCCACAATTTATTGGTTCATTCTGCTGGTGAGCACTGGTTATTTTATCTTTGCAACTCTGAACAAAACAGCTACAGGCCTTTTTACTGACATCTTTTTAAACACGTGAGTGTTCAGTGGGACCATTGGATCACAAAGTACAGCACTGTCAATTTCCCAAGCTTGTGCCAGATTGTGCTGCAGTGGGCTGCATGCCAAGTGCGTCACAGCAGCTTTGTTCATCTAATCACAACCACACTCCACTGAGCAAGGGAAGGGTGACCCCGTGGTATATCCAGGACCAAGGCAGAGCACCGAAGTGTATGTCACAGGGATGGATTGCACAGATAGGTTGAGTGAAAGAACATGAAGTTTAGAACAGGCAAGTCAAGCCTGGCGTAAAAGCAGCAGGAATGAGCTACCAGGTGGAGAGAGGGTGATGGAGCCCTGTGGGGCAGAGATTCTGTTGTGAAGTGAGTGGTGGCCACTTTGGTGTATAGGTAAGTGGGAAGTCATGGAGCAGAGTCCTCTTCAGACTTGTGCACTCAGTGCACCACGCAGTACCTTTATGATTACTTTTTGAGGTGGTGGTGGGCTGGCCTCAAACTTATGATCCCCCTGCCTCTACTTTCTAAGTAGCTGGGATTACAGACGTACTTTTTTTCATTTTATATTTGATAGTAATTCCAGCACTAAGGAGGCTGAGGTGGGAGGATTGAGAATTTAAGGCCAGTCTGGACAACTTAGTAAGACCACCCCAAAAAAATAATAAAATAAGGGTTAAGGGTATAGCTCCCTGATTCAGTGCCCCTGGGTTTGACCCTCCCCAGTACCACCAATAAATAAAAGCAAAATTTCCTGGAAATATATAGGTCTCTGGTAGAAAACCCCTAGGCTTGATAAAATAAAATATAAAATAAAAGCACAGTAAAATGGAAGTGGCTGAACCAGTTGACACCAGTGTGGGCAGCAAACTTGCTGTTGGGACACATTTTCATTTTGTCCACATGATCCAACAGTGACTTCATTTGCAGTCCCCTGGTTTCAGGAAAGGTGATGTCTACTGATAGGCCACTTGGACTGTCTCACATCAACTGCCTGTCTCACCCTTTGCCCATTTTCAATGGCATTCTCTTTTTTCTAATGGACAGTTAGAATACTTAGAAGTCCTAAAATTTAGATTTTTGCAGGTACGCATATCAAAAGGATCTCCTAGCTGCCTACGGTGTGCCTTTTCAAATTTTCAATAGTAGCTTTTGATACAGTTTTTAATTCTGTTAAAATGTCATCTTCCTTTGTATCCTGTTCTTGCTTCTCATTTACAAAATTTATCCACAAGCTACAGTAATGAAAATGTATATTCCTCGAGGAAAACATTTTTGAACAAAGATTTTCCTGCTAAGACTCTGAACCACCATCCGTTCACATTTGAGTACAATAAAAGGGAGTCTGATCTTAAAAAGACATGAGAAAATAAGAACCTGTGTTCTTTGGTACAGAGCTTTGGCTAAATGTGAAGAGAGACTGTTCACTTTCCCTAAAGTCCTAAGATCAGAATCCCCTCTGATCTGCAACCACAAGTCACCTTCTCCCCAGCTTCTTTCAGCTCTCTCCCTGTGGAGGCTCTGACCACGGAGCACATAAAAGACTGCAGGCTGGGGGCTGGAGATGGCTCAGTGGTAGGGCGTTCATCCAGCACATGTGAGACTCTGGGTTCAATTCTCAGCATAGTAATAATGGTTAAAAAAAGAAAGACTACAGAGATTTTAAACAATCCAGCCAACTACAGTTACACTTAAAACCTGTATTGTAAATGTGGGGCTGGACCCTGGCTCTGGTGCCAGGCGGAGCTGGGTTCTGACAGTGTTTGTGGACTGAGAGAATGGATAATACTGCCCATTTATTCCTGCTGCTTCTGCCTGTGGCCAGCTGTGGGGATCTGAGCAAGCCACTTAATATCTCCCTCGACCCTCCCACTTCCCACATCCTGCCCTGTGCTGTGGATGCCCTGTAGTGACAGGCATAACCCACCCGAGACTGCCTCTCCCCTCAGCATCTACAGGGGACTCTGGGGATCACTCACAGGGATGCCCTACCACACATAAACATGCTGGCAGGTTTGTTCTTGGGCGATAAGACCAGAAGACCACCTGGATCTGAGGCCTTACTTTGCTGCAGTCACCTGGGGTAAGGGGACATCCTTGAGCAAGTTACTGAACTACTTCTTAGGTTTAGTTTCCTGGTCCTCAACATCAGTCAGCACAGGTCAAGCACCTGGAACTGCGCTGAGCACAAGATGAGATGCTACTCTTACTATCTGTAGCATAAGTTTAGGGAGAGATTTTGGAAAGTGGGAATTTCATTCAGGTCATCTGAAAGATGAGTCCACTTTCTTACAGCTGAGAGTTTAGAAATATGAAAGGGCTTCAGACACCCATTCCCTTGGGCACTATTCCTGGTTCCAGATTGTATTTATTAGTATCATCAGTACTGAGGATTGAACCCAGAGCCTTCCCACTGAGGTGCATTCCCAGTGCTACATCCCCAGTCCACTTTGAAAATTTTTATTTTGAGACAATGTCTAAATTGCCCAGACTGGGTTTGAACTTAGAATCCTCCTACCTCAGCCTCCCAGTGAATTGGGATTACAGATCTGTACCACTGGGCCCCACTAATTTTTTTGAGAGGGTCTTTCTCTGTAGTCCACACTGGTCATGAATTCACCATGTAGCCCAAGTTGACCTCAAAACTCATGGCAATTCTGTCTTAGCCTCTCCAGTGCTGGGATTACAGGTGTGTACCACGACATCCAGTGTATGGGGTGCTGGGGATTGGAACTCAGGGCCTTGTGCTTGCTAGGCAAACACTTTAATTGCTGAGCTATTCTTCCAAGCCCCTCATTTTTTATCTTGAGAAAGGGTCCAGTTAATTTGCTTGGTCTAGGCTTGAACTAGCAGTCCCCCTGCCTCAATTTACTAAGTACTGGGATTACAGTGTGTGCCGCCATGATGGCAGAGATTTAGGACTCTATTTTGTTTAGCTTTTGGGTTAGGGAGGACCACTAGAGGTAAGAGATCACAAACTGGCAGACCATGAGCTGCAAAGGGCTCCCTGAACTTAAAGTTCACATTAACAATCCACACTTCAAAATACCTGTATGTGCACCTTTTTCTGAAAGCTGCCGCTGGGCTGGGACCTCATTCCTACATGATGCCTTCAGGCAGCTGCCTACTGGAAGCAGCCTAACATTTGAGGACTTTCCCACCTCCACTCAGTTCCTGTGCAACCTACGGGGTGGCATGGAGGTGAGGTCAAGCAAGCAACACCAGGTCCCTCTGCTGCTGCCAGCAGGATGAGGTGAGTTGACCCTAGAGACAAAGGCCATAGGAGGATGGTTCCCACCCTGCAATCACCATCCGTGCCTGTGACCTCAGCGACCAAGGGAAGCCTGTGCCTGAGGATTTGCAGGAGGCTGGCCAACCTTCACTGACACGTAGTCTCCAAGGGCACTTGTGCTCAGCATCTGTCCTTACCCTCATGTGTTCTCCCCAATACCTGTTCTGAAACCTGGGGCAAGGCCGCAGACTTCCTTTTCTTCCATCACCTTGGAAAGAAATCACCTGGCTCTCTGCCCCATCCCCTTGGCCCTTACATCCAGGCAGCCTCCCCAGGCTGCCAAGTGGGTGGCACCCGCCCCCACCCCACGCTCAATAAATCCAGGTTCCCCCTCCCTCTCACCCCTTCCCTTTTTTTCTGTTCAGCCTGTATGTCTCCAAGTAATATACTTTTTTCCTTTCAGTACTGGCCACTGAGCCCAGGATCTTCACCCTGAGCTACATCCGCAGCCCTATTTAATTGGGGGGGAAAAAAAATGTGATAGTATCTAGCTAAGTGCTAAAGTGCCCAGGCTGGGATCAAACTTCTGATTCCCCCAACCTCAGCCTCCCACAGAGCTAAGATCAAAAGCACGCACCACCAAACTCTGGTCCAGAAACACCATTTAAAAAGACCGAAAACTGTTAACCCCCGTTTACAATTCACTAGTTTCCAGCTAGCCCAGGCATCCACGCTGTGGGGCCAAGGCGCGTTTTCTTCCATTCTGGTTCGATCCAGCGCTCTGTCTGGTCCTCCCCTCCGTCTCCTGTCACGCTCGGTCACCCTGCCTGGAATGCCATCTCCGCCTCTACGCCGCTGGGGCTTCCGGTCCACTCCGCGACAGCTGCCCCAGGCCTTTCCTTCCACCAGCCTCTCCCGCGGGCTCCGCGGCCTCCACCTTATTCTGTCTCTGAAGAGCTTTCCTTGCGAGTCTGGCGGGAGCGTACGCAAGCGGCTTCCCACGGGACTGCGGTCTACAGAGGATCCCCAGTGTCTCTGGAACTTTCCAGAATCCGCCAGCGCGCGTCTCCCGGCCGGGCCGACGCAGGAGGAGGGCGTGCAAGGCTGGACCTCGCCCCCGAGTTCACTGCAAGGGGAAGGGACGTGCACGCGACTTCCCAGGCAGGGCGCAGAGCCACTGCGTCGCGAGGGCGACTACACTACGGCCGTTTCCTGCGGCAGAAACTGAGGCCGGGGGAGATCGAGACGCGGACAGGGGTCCCGCGGTGAGTGGTGCTCTCCCGCGAGCACCTGTGGCTGAAGCGCCCGCCCCCAGCGAGGCCCCGGTGGGCGGCGGGCCGGCGGCAGGGCGGAGCCGGCACAGGTGCGCCGCATCCGGCCAGGGGGAGGGGGACGGGCCGCCCGGCCGAGCTTTATAAGCCGCCGGGGCTCGGCGCTGCGCGCGGCGCGCTGCAAAATAGTGTCCACGTGTGCGCGTGCCCTCGCGCGTCCGCCCGCCCGGCAGGGCCTCGCGGCTCCATGGCGTTCCCGTCGGTAAGAGCCGCCAGTCGCCGCGCTTGGCCGGGCCGAGCTTGGGGAGGAGCCGCGGTGCGGTCGCAGCCGGAGCTAACGGTTCGCGCGCAGCTCGCTGGTCCCGCCGCGCTTTCCTTTCCTCCCCACCCGGCCGCGCTGCCGGGCGGGGCTCAGGTCACGTGCCCGCGGGCGTGGGGCCCGTGGAAGGGCGTGTGAGCGGGTGGGGGGAGCCGCCGTGTGCCTCAGGGCCTCTGGGCTTAAAGGCGACGCGGGCCTACGAGCAGCGCCGCAGACTTCGGGCGGCGCAGGCGGGCGCGACAGCACTACTTTCCTCTGCAGCCGTCGCACAAAGTCCCGGCCCCGACGGCCTGGCAAGTTTCGTTCCTCCCGGCCGGGCGGAGAGGGGTCGGCTCTTGCTGGAAGGGACGTCCCTTTCCACCTCCCCACCCCGTGTGTGGCCCGTGAAGGGCGCCGCCGCGGGCTTGGCTCCTTTAAGGCGGAGGGATCGCTCTCCTCGTGCGCAGCGCGCTCTTCCCATGCCCGGAGGTCACGTGGGTTCACACGTTCTATTGGCGCCAGAGCCCGAGGCCCGGGTCGCGCGCGCCGGGGCGCCAAGCTGTAACCGGGGCGCGGGAGCTGGGAGCGGGTTGGGTCCGGGTTCGCCTGAAGTGAGGCCGGCGCGCGGAGGAGCTGCTGTGCAGTGGCGCGGAGTCTGCTTCCGCGCCCGTGAGCCGCGTGCATGCGGCGGAGGCCTGGTTGCCCTGTGGGTCTTCTCGGCCAGGTGCGCAGAACAGCTAGCAGGGTGGTTCGGCGCTGTGGGTGCGGGTTTGAAAGACAGTGTGGAGGCTGTACCCCCCGTGGAGCGGGGTAGGGAGGCCGGGAGTTGGGGGTCGCGGAGCAGGAGTGGGGCCTGGCCTGAAGTCCTCCGTGTTTTGGGGACTTTCTGGCTCTGAGCCTACTCCCAGCAAGGTCCCAGGAGGCCACAGGCCGGAGAGCGGCCTGAGAGGAGTGGAGGCAGGCAAACGCCAGCCTCGCTGCCTGAGCCACATTCCCTGGTGGTTCTTGCACAGACAGTGTCGCACGTATGGGAAGGAGGCCGGGCTGCTGACTTCCCCCCGTGACCACCTGAGCAAACAGCCGGGGCTTGGGCATTTCCCGGGCCCGGCAAGTGGGTCCACCGCCCGGGCTTGTGCTGCGTGTGCTAGTTACAGAAATGTCTGCTACGCCAGCTGACAAGCATTTAGCACTGTGGGAGGCTGAAGCGGGAGGATTGCAAGTTCAAGTCCATCCTGGGCACCATAGTGACTTAGTTACCCTATTTCAAAATAAAAATTAAAAACAGGCTGGGAATGTAGTGTAGTGCAAAAGGCCCCGGCTTCAATCCCCCCTCAGTGCGGTGGAAGGGCTCTCACACACCAAATACAGCGGGCAAGGATGGTTTACATCCTTAAGCTTGAATTTCCTCGGAGTCTGAGAACACATGCTGGGTTAAAAAATAGTGATCTTTGCAAATGAGCAGTACAGAACCTGGGAAATACCAGTTAGTCCTTTTCTTTTTGATTTGTTTTTGATCATGGATATAAAGGGGTGGATGTTTTGTTTCTGCCACCCAGGGGGACTCTAGGCTGCCGGGAGCCCCCTGAGGACTGTACTGTTCAGGGCTCACTCTGGTTGTTTATCCTCCTCGAGTTAGCTGGGCGGAGATAAACACAGAGCAGGTTGCTGTAGAGTTGGGTGTGTTTGTGTGTCAGTGGATTCAATGTAAACTTAAGTGGCCTGACCTGACAGTGCGTGCTCCATTTAGAGAAATAAGATTCAGACCAGTGTATTGTGGTATTCTCCTGTAATCTCAGTATTCTGGGAGACTGAGGCAGGAGTATTGCAAGTTCAAACCCAGCCTTGGCAAATTTAGCACTTAGATCTTGTCTCAAAAATAATTAAAATAATTTTAAAAGTGGGTAGATCAGGAATGTGTATTTCAGTGCAAGAACCAGTCCCTAGTAACCATTCGCTCGCTTCTCCAGCCCCCACCCTCGCCAAAAAAAATTTTTTTTTGAAAGTTGACTACCACGTGTGTCATATCAGCCTTTCTAATACAGAAATACTTGCCTTTCCCCTCCTAACTATTGCCTTTCAGACAAATGGTCCTCTTCCTGGCCTGGTTGTGTGGAAAGGGGGTCATTTTGATCTGGGTAGCATAAGAGGCTAGAGAGCTGACCTAGTAGTGTATGACCACGAGAACACTTGCAGTTAGGAACTGTTCCCGGGTCTTTCTCACTGCTCCATGCAACTGAGTCATGAGGCAGAAACCAGCCTGGGGTGGGGGGGTGTGACAATGAAGTTTAAGGCTCCAGGCTGAGCACTAGACTTACTAACAGATTAGCTAAGGATGACTGCTCCAGGAAACATCACTAGGCATGGAGGTATTAATTTTGTTTTTAATCCCGAAAAAGGGCCGTAAACCCAAACTCTCCAGGTGCCTGAGGTAGCATAAACAAATAAAGGGAAGGGGAAGGTGGAGTAGTACCTGCAGACCTTCACCTTTAATGTCCACGTCTGTCTAGGGTCAGCTTTGCTGCCAAGCAAAATGTGGGTCCAGAGTTATCTTTGACTTTTCTGTAGTCTAGTTCGCCTTTTCTGTTTTGGCAACCCTTCTGAAGTACTTTTGTTTACATAACAGTACTGGGGATTGTGCCCACACCTTTTGCACTGAGCTACATCTCCAGCTCATTTTATTTTTTAATTTGAGACAGCATCTCACCAAATTGCTAGGTTACCCAGGCTGGACTTAAACTCGCTGCTCTCCTGCCTTACCTCATAGTGCTGGGATTACAGGCATACACCACCACACCTGGCTTCTGACTTTAAATAATATTAATTTAAAAATTTAAACACAGGATGAATCAAAGGTAGTACCTGTTCAATGTTGGATTTACCCTGAGATCTAAAATTTGGGCTCTATCTTAAAACATCCCTCCTAGATGCCCCCACGTTTGGCAATGAGGAAACTGGTCCAGACATTGTCACAAGGCTGTTAAGTGACAGAATCTGGTGCTGGGTCTTTCAGGTGTTGTAGCTCCACCTGTTTCATTATGCATATTTTGGAATGTCAGGGAACTGAGGGTTTGATGGTAGAGGATGGTGTAAGACTGAGGGCCCGTGCAGTTACAGATGTGAGCCCTGGCTGCCTTGGTGGGCATCTTCTAGTGCTGCAGAAGTTGGTGAGTCTCTGAGCATGGGCAGTAGGGTTGATTTTGAGAGGAATGTGCTGTGTCTGTCATTCCATGGTGGTGTATGTCAGAGCAGACTTCTCCCTTGGTGGGGGTGACCAGCCCTCTGCACAACAGACTTTTCCTCTTCCAGCATAGTTGACATTGCAGTAACTTTTTTCTCCTGGGGGAAAGGCAAATTTGAAATTATGTAATTGTTTTGAGAACCATAAACAATAGAAAACAACTTACCAAATCTGACCTTTCTGTCTTAACAAAGGCATCTGTGAAGCAGTCTCTTAGATTTGCAGTAAGAAGTCTAGTAAAGATTGTGTGCATGCATGTGTGTGTGTGTGATTTTGATGCTGGATATTGAACTCAGAGCCTCATGCATGCACTCCTGGTGCTACCATTGAGCTATACAAAGTTGTGAGATTTTTGTTGTGGTGGTGGTTTTGTAGTGTAAGGTAAAATTTCAGCGACAAGCTCCTGGGCGTAAAAGAGCACAGCTTCAGGAATGAGAGATTGGGATTTTAATTCTGGGTATGAGAATCTCAGCGTTATACACAGCCACATTTGCAGATGTAAAGTACTATAAGAATTTATTTCTGTATATTACTCTTACATATTTAAAGTGAAAAAGAGCATAGTCAGAGGCTTTGCTAAAGGAATTTATTTTCTCATGATAATGTAAAAATGAGCTAAACAGCTTTCTTAGTTACCTTGGCCTGAGAAATGATAGAAAAGATAGGAACTTTAAATTGTTACCAGTCCTAGCCCCTTCTCCAGCACCCATCACTAGCCAGGCAAGTCAGCTGTGAGTTCAGCTGTTCACAGATTTGGGGAGCACTGGGAGAGGTAAGAGGTGACTCAAGTTATCTGTCTGCTGCTATCTGGGAGTTCTGTGCTAAGTACTATGTGTGCACTCTCTCTTTGGTTTTGGTTCTCTGAGCTAAGTAACAATTCCCTAAAATTATGTTTGTTTAAGGGGCAAATTAATTAGTGAGTGTGTACTTCTGGTTTAAAAATTGGGCAGCAATGTAAACCAAACTCAAGCATTCATATTTCTTAGATTGATTCTTTTGAATCCTGGTGGACATAGGTAAAAAAGTCATGGGGTGAAATAGCAAATTATCTTTTTTTCTTTACCCTCTGTGGTACTGGGGATTGAGCCCAGGGTCTTTCCACTGAGCTACATCACAATCTCATTTTTTATTTTTGATTTTGAGACAGGATTTCACAAAATTACTAAGCTGCCCAAACTAGACTTGGATTTGTAATCCTCCTGCCTCCCAGACTGTTGGAAGGCTACACTACCCTGCCTGGCCAGAAAATTCTCTTTTCTGCCATGGAAGAGCTGTACTCATCTTATCCTGGCCTGCAAATCTGATTTCCTGGGCAGCGAATAAACTGAAATGACTCTCGGAAGAATTTTCCAGAAAGTCTGTGGAGCAGAAGGGTAAGAACAAAGGGGTTGGATTTAGATGTTGGGGCAGAAGAGGTGCATAAAGACTCAGGCTTCTATCCTTCCTTTGATTTTAAGATCAAGTACTGATTGTATCCTTTCAGTGTTTATTAAGCCTTTTGGATCCATCTGACTGCCTCTATGCCTTCCACATTGCAGCTTTGGAAATGTCCTTCTATTTTTTTCCTACCGTGGTTGCAGCCTGTTGTTAGTTAAACCTGCCTATGAAAGAGTCTCTTTTTGTAAGCACAGATACCAAATGCTGATTTATTTATTTATTTATTTATTTATTTTGCGATGAGCTCTCCATTTCTAGCCCAGGCTGATCTAAACTCTGTGTAGTATTTTAAATTGTATTATTTATTTATTGGTACTAAGGACTGAATCCAGGGCCTGTGCATTGAGCTACATCCCCACCCCCTTTTATATTTTTGAGGTGGTCTCACCAAGTGCTAAGTTTCGCACCCCAGGCTCAATTTTGAGATCGTTCTGCCTCAGCCTTCCAGAGTTCTAGGATTACAGGCATGTGCCATGGGGCATGGCTACCAAATGTTGAAAGCTTTTATGCTGAAGATAGGACCCTGCAATAAAATATTTCTCAAGTATAGAGTCCTGGCTGAAAAGATGGAACTAAAATGTACATAGCTTATCAACCAATTCATATTTTCTTGACTATCCATTAAAAGTTAGTATTTAAATTTCAGAATGTTAATGGTATTTAAAACAACTCCTGTTGGGAGTTGGGGATTATTTTTCTGCCTTAATAGAAACCATGTTTTCTGGTAGCTATGAGATGGGGGTAGAGGTGTCTTGACTTGATGGGCTGAGCATCACTGAGAGTGGTTAAGCAGAACACTTGAGGTGAAGAGACTTTGAATTCTATTTTTTTAAAAGTGTTCCTGTCTGGTTGAGGCAGGCCTTTTACGTTATAGTGAGTTAACCCCTTTGTTGTGATTTTTAAAGGCATTTTGTGCTGTCTTCCCTGGAGGTAATTGGAGAATCCCCAGAAGGACAGGACTAAAAGATTGATAATGCACGCTAAAAATGGATCACTGTTGATTTTCAGAGGAACTGTTCTACTGGAGTTACTAGTGTCTTCAACTTAGCCAGGACTGTGCTGGAATAAGACCATCAGATGGCTTCAGTGCCCAGCTTGCAGTCCACTTTGATACAAGTGTGAGAGGGTAACTTGCCAGTTACCTGGAGGGGCAGGAGGATGTTCTGTGTGTGCCCCAACACAACACTTAATCACTTAGTGCTTCACACCTGTGCTCTCAGTACTCTGCTTTTGTGCTCCTGGGTTCTGCCTGTGATACTACCTTCCCTCCTGAGTGGTCCTTCCACCTGAGGCTATTTTTTTAAACTGTAATCTTGAAGTTGTTTTAAAGCCAAAAAGGTACTATAGACTTATCTTCTAGGTATAATTTGGAGTTGACACTGAATCCAAATAATAATTTCTGAATACCTCTTTTCCTGGACAAGAGAGATTTAAGCTTGGAATGAAATGCACTTAAAATTTTATCCAGTGAATGGGTGATTGAGCCAGAACTGAGACCCATGTTTCCTCATTTCCAGACTGGTGTTACTTCCTAAAACTCATACATCTTGACCTCTTAAGTTGGATTCTCGTTATCTCATCTTTCTTGAAATTCCCACTTCATAATTTTTTTTGTGTGTATGGTGGTGGTGGTACTGGTAGTACTGGGGATTGGACCTGGTCTTTGTACTTGCTGAGCAAGTGTGCCAAGCTACAAACCCAGCCGAGAGGTTGTTTTCTTATCTGGTTAATGTCCTCTCTCTCAGTGCTGCTTTTCTCTGGATCTGTTGGATCAACTGTACTGGTTTTCTGTGACCATGTTTTAGGCTGAGTATTTCACTGTTTTCCAGGTCCTGTAGTTCTTTTAGATTGATGAACGCATATGTCTGAGACAGATTAAGCCCTGCTGAGTTTGATTGTAGAAACAGAATAACTTGCTTCTCTCATGTCTTGAAGCTGATCATATTCTTTGTTTTTCATCCAATTAGTCTAATTTTTTCCACCTAGGTTCCAGATTTCTGTGTCCTCTTGAGGACAAGAACTGTGTTGCGGTGTTTTGTTTTTTTCACCTGAGGCTCTGCTCCTGAGGGGGCTGGGTTAGTCTATGGTTTGTTTGATGACAAATCTGAGTGGGAACCTAGCTTTGTGTCAGAGGTAGCCTTGTATCCTTTCAGTCCTTTTGTATTCCTTCCTGTTACTGGTTCACTAGCTTAGGTTGTCCTGGCAGAACTATTTTCAGTCTGCGTTTCCCGTCATGATCCTTGGCTGTTCTTGTGGGTTCATACCTGTCACTCTTGAGAGCTTCCCTCCACCCTGAGTTTTTTCACAGCTTCCTAGATATAGCCCTCTGGCACTTGGTTTCGATACATTGTTGTGTCTTTTGAGCTGGGTGATGAGTTCTGCAGGTAGGAGAGCCTTTTGCTAGAGCCTTCCTATCTCCACTCACTGCTTCCAGATAAAAATTAACATTGATTTACCAATTCTACCTCTTCTCACTGTCGGAGCGCTCAGCCCCACAGCCCTTTCAGGATTTGTATTTTGAGTTTGGACCAGAGGAAAAAAAGCACATGAACAAAACCCAAAGAACCTGTGAACAGTGTAATCTGATACTTAGAGATCCAAAGATTACCATTGTATTTATTGATACTTTCTCATCATATCACAGGACCTGCTGTGGGGCCTTAGGATAGATAAGAGAGTTCCATACTGCCAAGGAGTTAATAGTAGACTAGGAAAACACTTGCATAAATTAGCTATATGCTACACTGTAAACCTAAAAATAAGTATACACAGAAGTAATCAGTGGCAAGCATTTAAAGAAAGGTTTTGCCAAAACAGGCTTAGGTGGGGGGAGGTAGGGCACCCTCGGCAAGAAGAACAACATATATGAAGACATGAGGTATAAAAGAGGGCTGCTTTTTTAGCCAGCTAAGTGCAATATTGCTACAATTTTAAGTGAATAGGGTGCTGTCTTAAGATGTAGTAGTTGCACTGTTTGTCTATGTAAAAGAAATGAGTACATATGCCTACAAGAGATATGTACAGCAATTTTGTTCGTAACTTTCAAAATCTGAAGAAAAATGCCTATTATGTCAGATCATGCCTGGGTTAGGTGACTCGCTAGGGGAGGACGTGGTATATCATTGAACGCATGGATCAGATTTATTCCAGCTACAGGATGTAAGACTAACAATGATGGAAATGATATGTAGTGAAAGGTGTGGGGAAGCTAGGATTGAGCTTCCTAGGGTCCTTTGCTAGGGAACTCACACAGTTTAACTCCCTACAGCTGACCATACACGTAAAATGGGAAGCTTGCTAAAAATTTAATGCTTAGGGTGTGTTCTGTTCGTGGTTTGATCAACAACCTTTGCCTGAAATGTGTCAAAATTCCAAATTCCAGGAAGAAAACAGGTATGTGACATAAACTTTGCTGTTTGTACAGTAAGTTACTCATCAGTAATAGGGATGGATGCTCAAGAGGCAGGTTCCCAGGTGCCATCAGAAGACAGCAGTTAGAACTTCTAAGTCCTTTCTGCTCACCCACAAGCAGTCATGTGGGTAAGTTGTGGACTGCATCTGTAACATAGTACACAGTAATAATAAACTACTTGACTATACTACAGCTTATAGAAGTAAACTGTTGGATACACTATGTAGCATGTAGAAGTACCATACTAAGTGAGAAAAGGGCCAGACCCAAAATAATACTTATTACAAGCCAGACATGGTAGCTCATATCTGTAATCCCCATACTTTAGAAAGCTGACTCAGGAGGACCACAAGTTTGAGCCCTGCCTGGGTAAATTAGTGACAAATATCTCAAAAAAAAAAAAAAAAAAAAAACTTGAGATGCAGCTCAGTGCCAAGGCTTAAGTGGATTTGATCGCTAGTACTATTGGGGCTGGAGGAATAGCACTACGGTGAAAGCAGTTGCCTAGCAGTTCCACATCACTGAGCTCAATTCCCTGGCACCATATAAGTCGGGTGTGTTGGTGTGCATGCCTGTAATCTCAGAACTCGGGAGGCTGAGACACAAGAGGTTTGCTGAGAGTTTGAGGCCAGCCTGGGCTAGACAGTGAGTTCAGGACCAGTAAGGTCTACAGAGCAAAACCTTGTCTCAAAAAATAAAAAGATCCATATTACATGATTCCACTGAAAAGTTCAAAAATGGGGGACTGGAGGAAGAGCTCAGCGGTTAAAGAGCTTGCCTAGCAAACGCTAAGTACCTGAGTTCAATTCCCCTGTACCAAATAAGGTAGATGTAGTGGCACATGCCTGTAATCCTAGCACTCCGGGAGGCTGAGGCAGGAGGGATTGCTGTGAGTTCAAGGCCAGTATGGGCTACATAGTGAGCTCGGAATCAGCCTGGACTACAGAGTGAGACCTGTGGAAAAAAAAAGAGTTCAGAAATAGGCAAAAACTAGTCAATGATGAGAAGTTTGAGAGTAACCATGTTGTAAGTGGGGCACAAAGTGGAAAAGGGCACAGAGGACCCAGAAAGCATAGGGAAGTTCTGATTCTGATGTGTGTGGTCTTTCCTCAGGTACATATACATGTGGAAGTTGGCCAGGCTGCCTGCTCATATGTAGTGTTTCTAGTACAGGTGTGTTAGACCCCCAGTTAAAAAAGGAGTGACCCAGTAAGAACATAACTTGGCCTGAAGCTGAAGCCAGATCATGAAAGTCGTTTTTATGCGTTAATAGCTGAGGAGTGTTGCCTTTTGTGTATGACTGGAAGTCTCAGAACTTATGAAGTAGTCCACAAAGTCAAAACTATTTTTATAATTTCAAGATATTCATTACTTTTAAACTTTGTTGCTGTTTACCCTGTAGGGATTGAGGCAGTGCCCATAAGCGGTAGTAACAGCCATTGTATTCTTCTGCTGCACAGTCTTACACAGTTCCATATCCAAGTGTCCTTGAAGCAGTAGAATCCAATTCTATTAAACTTCAGACCTTGAGTATCTGCCTTTAATAGTTTGTCTAACAAATGGGAAGAGAGCACTTTTGCTTCCTACCAAGTATAGTGACTTACAAAAACATGTTTGTGTGAATCAGTTTTAAGAAAAATGAGCCTCCTTCCCCCTCCCCCCATGAAACATTTCTTTCCCCAAAGAACAACTGGCAAACTGGTTATTCAATTTTGGATGTTTGCCAGACTTTCCCTAAAAGTAAATAAAATAACCTAGTCACTTCATGTAAAGTTAACTGACAGTAGTATTTGTTGCCAATGATACAATTTGAGCTTTAAGGGGGAAAAATTAGCTTTGAAGTGTTTGACTGCCACCACACAGAAGCTTGATAACTTCTCTAGTATGCTTAGAGATAAGAGCTTGGTGTCACTAACTAGCACCAACATTGCAAATACCTGCATAACCCAGTGAACTGATATTTGTCCAGTTACTAACATGGTACTATAAATTCAGACATGAGTAAAAGATCCAGCCAAAATGCAAGATTGACCAGTGAATTTTAATGTTACAGCATAGTTTCGGATTCCATACTGCAATGAACATTTAAGAAGTTACCACTAAACCGAGCATGGTATCCCATGCCTCTAACTCCATCAGCACTCAGGGAGGGCTGAGGCAGGAGCATTAAGGGTTTGAGCTTAGCCTGGATGCTTAGCAAGGCCTTGTCTGAAAATTAAAATTTCAGGAGATCTGAACATATAGCTCAGTGCAGAGGCCTGGGCTCAATCCCTAGTAATGTGCCAAAACAAAAAACAAAACAAAAACAAACAAAAAAAACACACATGGGTTTAGGTGAAGTATCAAAGAGGAATAATCTCACTTATCTGAAAAAGCTACTAAAATATTCCTCCTTTTTTCCCTATTTGTCTGAGACTGGATTTTCTTCATATTATCTGAAACAACACATGACAGCAGATTAAATAGAGAAGCAGGTAAGAAAATGTGGCTGTTTTCTATTAAGCCAGATAGGAGAGATTTGTACAATTACAAAAAATGCCACTATTTTCACTAACTTTGATTTGGAAACTTGTGTTAATATGGAATAGATTTGTTAAAGTAATTAAATATATACTTTTTCATTTTAATTTTGGTGGGTATACATAAATATGACCTACTTGCATAAAAGAAAAGTCCTCAGTAATTTTGGAAGTGTAAAGAATTCTGACACAAAAATGTTTGAAAACCACTGCTATATGGAGTAGATGGGCTGATTTGCGTTCCTCGGCACTCCTACAGGAGCTTCCAGGCAGGATGCAAATAGCTTGAAAGGCTCAAGAAATGTACATGGGCTTTCAGCGGAGACAGAATAGCTGTGTGGGCTGGAGAACTGATACATGCCTTCAGCAAGTGAATTGCTGAGAAAGGATGAGGCTATAGGGCTGGAGGAAAGAGGGGAAGTGTTTCAGAGGAGGGTGGGGCCAAGATAGAGTCTACAGGGGAGGGAGTGGACCCTGAAGGGTATGGCAGGGTTACCTGGCCTGTGGAGGTCCAAGGCTATGAGAATAGATGGACTTCAGATCCTCTTTGTACAAGGTTGCCTAGAACAAACACTTCTTTGGTAATACGGAGAAAACTGGTAATAATAGAAACTATGTCATATTGGGAAGGTCAGGATTATGGCCCCTCTGCCCATTTGTCCAGAGCCATCACTGTCTCCTCTTCTGCAGAATCTGAGACTCATTCTCACATCATGAATGACAAGTTGCACTCAGAGAAATTTAGTCTTGGTTAGTCACCCGGTCAGTAAAGAACTAGGCGTCAAGTTGGAATCCCAGACTCCCAGTACATCAGAGCAGCTTTATGAGTTCAGTGAAGAGAGGTGATCAGGCTGGAGCAGCTCCAGCAACTCAGGAACCTTTGGTTTTCGAGGAATTGCTTGGTCCACACTTAAAATCCCAGCTCCTGAAATGACTGAGGAGCCAAGAGCTTTGACAGAAAACTTAGAATTAGTGAGTATCCCAGTCTTTTAAAAAAGCATAAAAAAGTCACTGCTGTTTGTGGAGGTAACAAATGAGGAGGTAAGAACACCCATGGGAGGAGTGTGGCAGGACTGTAGGTTTCATATGTCATCTGGATTGAGTGCTGTGGTCACAGTACGTTCTGGGCTGGGCACTGCTGAATGCAGACTGCTAGACACCTAGAGGTGATAGAGTAGGAGAGCTAGTAATGTGGACCACTAATGATATGATAGGTGGGTGTGATGAAGAGCTTGGGGGAGTGCTGACAGACTGTAGTGATTGTGTTATTGATATTTTGGAGCAGTCTTGGTATTAAATATTCCCTTGATGTTCTCATAAATGTTTTCTGGAAATGGTAACATTTCCTTTCTCAGGTTGACTTAATAGAACTGAGAATTTTGCTCCTGTAGAAACGTAAGAATAACCAGAAGCTGTGTGTGGTGATACGTGCCTGTAATCCCATTGTTTTGGGAGGCTAAGGCAAGAGGGTCACAAGTTTGAATCCAATATGGTCAGCATAGCAACTTAGGAAGACACTGTCTCAGATTTTAAAAAAAGTAATAGAAAGGGTTGGGGATGTAGTGCACAGGCCTTAGTTCAATCTCCAGTACCACAAAAGCAGACAAAACACAAATAAAGGAAGAAAATAGTTCTGAATAATGTGGAGAGTGGGTGAGGATCAGATCCCCCAGAGATGCTTGGTAAGGCAGACTTGGTTGAATTTTGTCAGCTGTGAAGTGGTTAAGGAGCAGTCGTGCTGTTTTACAGGGAAGCATGCTGACAGACTGGTGTGGGTTGACTGAACGAATAGGGGTTAGTAAGACGGCATGTGTTCTGGAAGGCTGGTGGTAGAGCAGAAGAAGGTGTTAGCCTAGAGGATGATTTCAGTCTTGAAAGGTGAGAGGTAGAGTAAGGTGGGACCGCCTAAGAGTATTCACACCCAAGGGAAGGAACCAGTAGGGAGAAGCAAGGCAGATGGGGAGGAAGGAGGAGCATGTAACTTTTATCTGTTGTTGGGTCACTTTCTCTTTCTGATGGGGAGGGAGAGGACATCCAGCCTGGTCTCCTTTATCTTGGTGGAGCTCCCTTTCCAGCCTGGGTATAACTTCTCTTCCTTGACTTTGCTGTGTCCTGTAACCTGTGTGTGTTTAGTCTCTGCCTGTTAGATTCTTTCTCCTCGCTATTCATTGAAATCCTGGTCTTGCCTTTTTCTTTAGCATAGAAGTGAGTGTTGTGTTGTGTTTTGTTGCCGTTTTGTGTGTGTGGTTTGGTTTGGGCTCTTTTTGTACTGGGAGTTGAGTCTAGGGCCTCACTCATGCCAGTTAAATGCTTCCCTTTGAGCTGCACCCTCACTGCTGCTTAACTTTTATTTTTGATACGGTTTTTGCAAAATTTCTCAAGCTGCGTGTGAACTTGCCATCCACTTTCCTCAGATACTCAAAGACTTGGGATTCAAGCATGCACCACCGTGACCAGTTTAGTTTAGAGGTTTTAATTGTGGAATTAATCCAGTTATTTTGATTCATTCCTTTTTTGTGACGTTTTGTGCTCCCATTGATCTTTCTTTACCAAACTGTATCTATATATTTTTTCTCAATTAAAAAATTCTTCTGAGACAGAAAACTTTAAATTTATTTCTGCTTCTTCAATATCTAACCTAACAGTTTTTCAGTGTTTATGAAATAATATTAGATTGAATTATGTGATACTGCTGTTTTCTTGGTTGAAAAAGGTAGAACATTTACAATTTTGTATGAGAAACTAGTTTTGTACCTTACATTGTTTCTTGGAAGAGTTGAGATGGAAGATGAAGGAGAAAGTTAAATCTAGAGAAGCATTTTTTAGTAACTATAGTAAAGTTCAACCGGAAACCTGACAGAGTGGCTTGTTGACTCAAAGCAAACATGGAACTTTGACTTGACGATTTACTTCCATGAGGAATACAGTCCCTCACCCACATCTGGCATTTCCTACTCTGTTATCCGTTGATTCCTTTCTGTAGAAGAATTCATAGAGGAGCTGTTGAAAATGATACTAAACCGTAAGTTCAAAGTCTTAAGTGGACATGGTACAGTGGTTTTGTTCAGCCATATTAGTTAGTATAGGGCTAGGGGCAAATTGGTGCGGTACGTCTTAGTAGAACTAGTACATTTAAGTATATTTCTGTTGCTCTGCTTAATTAAAGTCTCAGTGTTCAAGACTAGTGCTTTTAACTTTAAAAACTGATTGAGGAAATAATCCTATTCTGAGAAAAAATTTTAGAGTGAGCAGATTTGCTGACTGCTCACTCAGTTCTGGCCCGTGGACCCAGCTTTAAAACTCTACCTGGAGAGATAAACTGCACCCTTCAATCTGCACAGATCTCTCAGCTCACCTTTGATGAATTGTAGTAAATGGTTAGCAGAACTACTCTTGGATTCTGTGGTATCAGTATTGTGCTGTTGATTACAAGCAACCCAGATAAAAGCCCACCAATGGTAAGGAGTTGGCATTCATTTGAGAGTTAATAGTCCCAAGCAAGTATTTGCCCCGAGGCCAAGCCATCCCATGTACCTGCTGATCCTGGAGTATGGTGTCCAAAGGAGGCAAGGCCAGGGTGTCTTTATTAGGCAGATCTAGCTTTGTTCTACCAGTCAAATACGTATTAACATTTTGGAATCTTACTCTTAAGCAAACATATCTACATTAAGTGGGTACAAGTCTTTAAGGAATTATGAGTTAAAGTTCCAAACCATAGACAGAAAAACATACTCCTTCCCCCCTAAAAAAAAAAAAAATCAACCCAGTTATATACTAAAACTGGCTTTTAAAAAAGCTATTAAGTAGGCTAAGATGAAAAAGTTGAAAGCATACTTTTGAGTATTAATGTTTTCATCATCTCTATGGAGTTGGAACACCTACAGTGCACTTTTTTGGCCAAGACTGTTAGAAATCTGCACAGGAGGGGGTGCACCATTTTGTACCTTGGAGGACTAAGGCTTAGAGTGGTGCTTAAATGGTAGACCTTGTATTCAGACTCCAAAATCTGAATCCTTTTTTGTTTTTTGGAAATAGAGATTTATAGTTTTAGGGGGAGTAGGCAGATTATTTCCTTGTAGAAAAGTGGATGCTTTTTTTTTTTATTTAATGTCCCTGTCCCTTGCTTGCTCTGTTGCAGAGTTGAGGGTCATGGCTATAGGGAAGTAGTGTTTTGCCATGGGAGTGTCGGATCTTATCTGCTGAAGAGAGTTGAGGCCTGGCTTAAAATAAGCTTGGGTTAGTAGATTCCTCATCTGTTTAATAACGGCTAGGTAGGTAGAACTTGTTTGAAGCCAGTTTTTATTATATAATCAGCATTAAACTTTAAAAGAATTATTTTTTCACTAGATTACAGAGTAAGACTTTCAAAAATGAAAAAGGAAACGTTTTTCTTTGCTGATATTGCCAAGTAGTTCTTTCAGCTGACCCCTGATTTACAGTAATATTAAAATTTGCCCTGAATCTCTGATCGGTCTTAAAGCCTCCTTGTTAGTCCACTGTGAAAGACCAACCCAATGTCAATAACTGCCAGTGATTTTGTTTTATGGTGGTGTATGTGATAAAATAATAAGCTACCAGGCAATAGTAGAGTAACCAAGAAAAATGTATCTCCCCCATAGTAGAATCGCGATCTGAATTCAGAACTACATATTAATCAAAGTCGAGGTGGGTGTATAAAGTAAATGGGATTGAGAGTGTACCGATGGAGAGTTTCTTGCAGTTTTGAAAATAGGAAACAGTGAATTCAGTTAGCTACAGAGAGTAAAAAGATTAATATATTCTGTAGTAGATTCAGGTTTGAGGCAGTTCTATTTGTATTTGTCTTTAGTGTTTTGTTTCTTAATTCAGATGATTAGGAGGAAGAGTTAGGAGGTTCCAGGTGTGTACCTTGAGTCTTCAAAAGAATAGTTGCCCTGGATTTCTACTAGTACATGTCTCTCCCTCTTCCTCCTTTTCTCCCTCTCCATCTAATGTGCATGATAACAGATCAGGGGACCCCAACCTGTAGATGGTGGACTGATACGGTCTTGGAAGGACCTGGCCACTGGGATAGAGGAGCAGCAAGGAGGAGGGAGCAGGGAGCAAAGCTCTTGCTCCTATGGGCATTCCTATCAGGTTCTAATGCTGATGGTGATGGAAGGAGGCAGGGCTGTGCTCCTTGCTCTCCTGCTGCTGCCAACTTACTGTTTGGAGACTATCCTCCAACAGCCTACTGCAGAACAAGTGCTTCTCCCAGCCCTGTAACTGTTCGTGGGAGAATGATCTTAACTAAACAAGTCTGTGGAGTCAGAATGGGGACCACTGTACTAGAAAATTGAACCCAGAGCTTTTGCACTAAGCTCAGTTTTTTATATCTCCAGCCCCCAATTTTTATCCTTGATTTTGAGCCAGAGTCTAAGTCACTAGATTATCCGGGCTGAACTTCACCTTCTCTGTTTTTCCTGCCTTAGCCTCCGAGAATGCTGAAATTACTGACCGGTACCACCAAGCCCAGCAGTTCATTTTCCTCTTTAATGAGCAAATAGGTCTTTTTCTCAAAGATCTCCAGTGGTAGCCTCTGTCCTTGTGGTGTGATGCTATTGCTTATAGACAGCACTAATTTGCTCTACATATGATTATGTGCTAGGCATTGTGCTAAGTAAATACTGTATGTGTGTTAATCCCCAAATTCCGCTACAAAAGCTATCATTACTTTTATACCTGTTGTACACATACTGAAGGTGGTAGAATTGTTCTCCATCTGAGAGTGTGGGTTTTCACTTTTTTCTTCCAAATTGGTCATCCAAGGCAAACATTTATACTTCCTGATATAATCAAGTAGTTCAGGGTATAAATTAAATGCCTCATTTAATTTAATTCTAATTACATGGTCATCTTAAACTATATCACTAATCTGGTATGCCTAAGAGCAGGGAAGGAGGCATGCTAGATACCTCTTGCTCAGTTTGGGATATAATATGTGCTCCTAATGCCATTAGGAGTGGGACAGCATGGCCAGATGTATTTCTAAATTAGATTTTTTTCTAGGTTGCTTGAGATAAATTTTGTAGATCTTCTCTTCCTTTTTTTTTTTTTTTTTTTTTTTTTTTTTTTTTTTTTTTTTTTTTTTTTTTTTTTTTTTTTTTTTTTTTTTTTTGAGAAAAGGTCTTACTCTGTAGCCTGGTCCCAAACTCACTGGTGTAGCCCATGCTGACTTTGGACTCAAGACAATCTGATTGCCTCAGCCTCCCTAGTGCTGGGATGACACGCATGTACCACCAGGACCAGCTTTTTGTGGTTCTGGAGAATCGAACTCAAGGCCTTGTGCTTGGAAGGCAAGTGCTTTAACCGCTGTGCCTTTCTCTAGCCCGAGATCTTCCTGACAAATTCCAGAAGGCCTCCCAGGTCTGCTTGTGTCCACTGGGCTGCTATGGCACTTCTCTTGCGGATCCTCCTGCCTCTTATCTCATATGCAGTTGCTGGCAGTATTCTCAGTCAGACATACAGGAGTCCTTTACTTGCCTTTGTCATAAGGAGTGGGACTCCATACATACGCATATACGCATACATATACATATATGTGGTATATATGTGTGTGTCTGTGTGCATGTGTATCTGGGACTGTATGTATATGTGTGTATGCATATATATGTGTGTATGTATATATGGGTAAATATATGATCAAATAAAAAGTTAATTTTCATTTATTAAAGCCTTTAAAACTTTGGTAACCGCTGATCTAGGAGACAATGCTAACTCCTTAACCTGGCCTAAGAGGCCACCTTTTCACGTTACTCTTTTCTATACTTGATGCTCAACTGTACTGGAGCACTTTTGTGGATGTTTTTGGAGAAAGTCTTGCTATTTATATGTACTCTAGGCTGACCTTGAATTCTCTATATAGCCCAAGTTAACCTCCAACTAGTGATATGCCTGCCTCAGGCTCCTAAATTTTGTGATTACAGATGTCTACCATCACACTCAGTTTACAGGAGCACTTTTTGTGTGTATGTAGTATTGGGATTGAGCCCAGAACTTTTGACACTGAATGCCATTCCCAACCCTTTATTTTTATTTTGAGACATGGTCTTTTTGAGTCACTAAGTTTCCAGGCTGGTCTTGAACTTGTAATCTTCTTGACTCAGCCTCATAGAGTGCTGGCATTCCAGATGTTCACTACCACACCTGGCTACAGGACACTTTTGATGACCTTTGCTGTGTATGTGAGACATTTTACTCCACTTCCACTCATATTTACTTTCTCAGCCACCTCAGCTTAGTGGATAATGCGTTCACTCCATGTTCCCTATACAGTGCTAAATGCTTGATGTATGTCAACAAAAATGTTAATGAGTGCTCTTTTCCTATTTCATAGATGGGGAAACTTTGGGAGGTATGAAGCTTAAGTAGTGAGCGTCACACAGCCAGTAAATGGTAGACCCAAAAATTTCAAAGAGCTGTATTAAGGTATAATTTATGTATAACAAAGTTTCCTCTAAATGTACAGTTCATTATTGCACATATCGGTATATTTGCAGGGCTGTGAAACCATTGTCATAATGTAATTTTAGAATGTTCATCAACTTGAAACTCTGTACCTATTAGCTCTCCCCTCTATTGTCTACCACCAGCCCTTGGCAAATTATCTTCAGATTTATTTTTTTAATCTTAAAAATTTATATATCACTTCCCTCCCCCTTCCCTCTTTCTCACCCCCCTCCCATTTCCTTTTCCTTCCACAAAAAGTCCATTTTCTTCTCTATCTCTTAATTTTTTTTTTTTTGGTTTGGTTTGATTTTCTCATAGAGAAACCATATGATATTTAACTTTCTGGATCTCATTCACTTTTCTGAGCATGATGGTTTCAAGTCATATCCATTTTCCTACAAATGACTCAAATTTTTCAATCTTAATGACAGAATAATACTCTATTGTGTGTATATACCACATCTTTATCCCATCATCTGTACTCAGGCATATTGGCTTCTTTCAAGATTTGGCTGTTAAAATTGTGCTGCTGTAAACATGGGTATGCATGTGTTACTATATTATGATGACTTTAACTCTTTTGGAAAGATACTCAGAAGAGAAATGGAATGTTGATTTTCAGTTTTCTGAGCAATCTCCATACTGCTTTTCACAGTGATTGTGTCAGTTTATAGTCCCACCAGAAATGTAGGAGGGTTCCTTTTGCCCCACAAACTTGCCAGCATTTTTGTTGGTTTTTGAGTTCTTAGTAGCAGCTGTTCTTACTGGTGTTAAAGCTCAGTGTTGTTTTAATTTGCATTTCTGTGATGTCTAAACATTTTTTCATGTATTTATTGGCCATTCAGACTTCTTCTGAGAACTGTTTATTCATTTCAGATTCCCATTTTTTGATTGAGTCTTTTATTTTGGAGGGTCTAATTTTTTCTGTTCTTTGCATATTCTTGGTAATAGTCCTCTGTCTAGTAGCTGGCAAATACTTTTTCCCATTCCATGGATGCTCTCTTCACTTTGTTGATTATTTCCTTTGCTGTGCAGAAGCTTTTTAATTTCGTATAATTCCACTTCTTCATTCTTGGTGTTATCTTATATTCCTTGGGTGTTTTATTCAGAAAGTCTTTGCCTGTGCCTAAGGCTTCAAGGGTTTTGCCTACTTTTTATTCCAACAAATCCAGTGTTTTCATTTCAGTGTCGAAGTCTTTGATCCATTTTGATTTGATTTTGGTGCATGGTGAAAATGGTGAGTCCAGTTTTATACTTTGCATCTGATTAGCCACTTTTCCAGCACCATTTGTTAAAAAGTCTGTCTTTACTCCAGTGTGTATATTTGGCCCCTTTGTAGGAGATCAGGTGGCTAAAGGTACTCAGAAATGTTTTTAGCATCCTCAGTTCTATTCCATTGTTCTACTTGTCTGTTTTTATGCTAATACCATGTTGTTTTTAATCACTGTTGTTGTGTAATACAATTAGATATCTGGTATCAAGTAGGTGAGGCCTCCTAGTTTGGTTTTATTGCTTAGGGTTATTTTGGCTGTTCTTGGACTCTTGTGGTTCCAAATAAAAATTTGAGTAGTTCTTTCTAGTTCTGTAAAAAATGCTGTTGGTATCTTGATTGAGTTGCATTGAATCTGTGTATCAATTTAGGTAGTATGGCCATTTTGACAATATTGGTTCTGCCTGTTCAGGAACAGGGGATATATTTTCATTTTCTAAAATTCTTTTGGATTTCTTTTTCCAGAATACTATAGTTCTCAGCATAGAGGTCCTTCACTTGTTTCATTAGGTTAATTCCTAGGTATTTAATTTTCTTTGAGGCAACTGCAAATGGAATTGGTTTTCTAATCCTTTTTCTCTGTGATTTCATTATTGCTATAGATGAATGCTGATTTTTGTGTATTGATTTTGTATCCTGCAACTTGGCTGAATTTGTTAGGTTTAGAGCTAACAGAGTTTTTGGGATCCTCTATATAAAGGATCATGTAAACTGTGGATGAGTATAGTTTGACTTCTTTATTTCTTTTGTGTTTTCACTTTATTCTGTACTCTTGCTTGTTGTTCCTGCTAAGGTTTTGAGCACTATGTTAAATAAAAGTGGTGAGAGTGGACACTCTTGTGTTGTTCCTGATTCGGGGAGAAATATTTTCAGTTTTCCTCATTTAGGATGATGTTGGCTGAAGGATTGTCACAAATTGCTTTTATTAGCTTGAGGTAGGATCTTTCTATACTTATTTTTACCAGAGTTTTTATTAGGAAGGGATATTGCATTTTGTCACAGGCTTTTTTCTGCATGTATTGAGATGATCATGTGATTGTTTTTTCTTGATTTTGTTGATGTGGTGTATTACATTAATTGGTTTGCATATATTGAACCAGCCTTGCATCCCTGCGATGAAGTCAACTTGGTTGTAGTGTATGATCTTTTTAATAATTCATAGTCTTCTCTTTGCAAGTATCTTACTGAAAATTTTTGCATCTACATTCATTAAGGAAATTGGCCTATAGTTTTCTTTCTTTGTTGAGTCCTTACCAGGTGTGCGGATCAAGATGACACCTGCTTCCAAGCAGGTGTTTGGGAGTATTCCCTCTCCAGGTTCATGGAGGAATTTAGGAACATTGTAACCAACTCCTCTCTAAAGTTTTGATAAAATTCTACAGTGACTCCATCAGGTCCTGGGCTTTTCTATGTTGATAATCCCTTATATCTGCCCCAATTTTGTCCCTGATTATTGCTCTATTCAGGGTTTCTGTATCTTCTTGGCTCAATTTTGCTATATTACTTGTGTCATGGAATTTACACATTTTTTCTGAGTTTGAATTTGTTGGAATATAGTTTTTTGAAATAGCTTCTTATTATCCCTTGGATTCTCAGTAGTGTGTGTTGTGATTTCACCTTTTTCATTTCTTATTGCGTTGTGGATTTTTTTTCATTGTTGTTGAGTTTGGCAAGAGGTTTATCAATGCTATTTATTCAAAGAACCAACTGTTTGATTCATTGATCTTTTCCATTCTTTTAGTTTCCATATTTTTTGATTTCTGCTGTGATTCCTATAATTTCCTTTCTTTTACTACCTTTTGATTTGACTTGTTCTTCTTTTTCAAGGATTTTGAGTTGCGTCATTAGATTGTTAATTTCAGATTGCTGTTTTTTTCATATGTGCACTCATAGCTATAAATTTGCCTCTTAGTACTGCTCTCATTGTGTCGTACAGATTTAGGTATGATGTGCTTCCATTTGACTTTAGGAAGTTCTTCATTTCTTTCTAGGTTTCTTCTGTGTTCCTTTCACTGTTAAATAATGTATTATTTAATCCCCGTGTATTTGAATAGTTTCTGTAATTATCTTTGCTGTAGATTTCTAGTTTTATTCCACTATGATCTGAAAGTATTCAGGGAATGACTTCAGTTCTTTTGTATTTACTTAAGCATGTCTTATGTCCAAGGATATGGTATGTTTTGGAAAAAGTCCCATGTGCTGCTGAGAAAAAGGTATATTCTGTTGATGTTGGGTAGAATAGTCTATAGATATTTGTTAAGTCCATATGCTCTGTGGTGTGATTTAGCTCTGTTTTTTTGTTGTTGTTGTTGATTTTTTTGTCTGGTTGTTCTATTTGTGAGAGTAAGGTATTGAAGTTCTCTAGTATGATTGTGTTGGGGCCTAATTGGGCCTTAATATCCAATAGTTACTGTTTTATATAACTGGGTGCACTTACAATGGGTGCATGTATGTTTATAATTGTGAGTTGTTCGTTTCACTAGTATATAGTGACCATACTTGTCTTTTCTGATCTTTTTTGGTTTGAATTCTATGGGGTCTGAGAATAGTATAGCTATCCCTGCTTGTTTCTGGGCTCCAGTAGCATGGGGTATTAGTTTCTATCCTTTTACCTTCAGTCTTGTGCCTCTTTGTGGGTGAAGTATGTGTCTCTTGCAGAGAACACAAGGTTGGGCTTTGTTTTTTGATTTACTCTGCCACTCTGTGTTTTGATTGGTGAGTTAAGACCATTAGCATTGAGAGTAACTATTGTAAGATTTTTTACTGAATCCTATCATTGATCTGTTCTTCTAGTGTTGATACTTTGCTTTTTATTATACTTTTTCTTTAGATATTTCCTTTCTTCTATATTCTTTTGTGTTGCTTGTCTCTCTCACCCTCTAAGATTCGTTTATGTATTTTCTGTAATGTTGAGCTAGTGGTTGCGATTTTTAAGGGTTTCTGGGTCATGAAAAATGTTTACTTTTACTCAATTTTCAGGCATAATTTTGCTGGATATAACACCCTGGATTGACACTTGTTGTCGTTTAGAGCTTGAAAGTTTTTGCTCCAGACTTTCCTAGTCCTTAAGGTTAGCATTATGAAATCTGCAGTGATTCAAATGGGTTTGCCTTGGTAAAATGTCTGCTTTTCTCTTACTGGTTTTAATATTCTCTTTTTATGCTAAATTTCTGAGGTTTTGAATATGTTGTGGATAGTTTCTTTGCTGGTTTAAGTTATTAGGTATTCTGTAAGGTTCTTTTTTCAGTCCATTTAAAAAAATTTATTTTTCTTTGTATATGTTTGTGATATGTATCAACTTACATATTGATTGTATCCAGCTTGGTAAATTGGTATATAAACATCATTTTTATTTTTTTCCCTCCCCTCCCCTGATCCCATCTTCTCCCATCCTAAATCCCCTTCCCATCTCAAGATGTTTTCTATTTCCTATCTTCTCTTATTTTTTCCTTTGAGTTGTCAATATTTTGGGCTTCTCACCTAAGTGAGAGACCATGCAATGCTTAACCTTTTTTCCCCACTATTTTTATTAATATACAAAAGTAATACATAGTATTTACAATGAATTTGGGTGTTTCGTACATCTGTGTGTCACATCGACTTCACAATCCCTTCCCATCTTTTACCCTCCCACCCCCTCCCTACCCCTTCCCCAGGCTCTGGCTGTCACTTCATATGGTTCCAGAGAATGTCTGTGTTCTGGGTTTTCCAAGTCCGAGAAACCATACAGTGTTTAAACTATTAATCTTCCACGCCTAAGTCATTTCACTCAAGTCACCACTCTACCCCAGCTTCCTAGTCCTCTAATGGGTTCGCAGTAGTCAAATCTTGATATCTCCTTTTCTGAATCCAACCAATCCCATCATTGGGATAGTCACCAAAAGTTTTTTTTTCCCGTATTTTCCTACAACTTTGTTGTTATTGTTAAACCTGGCCTTACCCACCAGCTCACACTAGAAAATAATTATAAGCATGTAGTTCAAAAGACTAGTTAATTTGGGAGAGAAGAGAAAAAAATAAATAAAATTCAATTGCCTTAGCTGAATACTGGAAGGGGCATATTTGTACATTCACCAGGTTATCTTAACATCTATCAGTTTCCTTAGGATAAACTTTCATTAGTGACCTAATAAGTGAATTGCTACAACAAAAGAAAGTCAAAACCATATCACATTGCTACATTAAATGAACTTAAATCTATACCATATAAACATACTTAAAGCGACAGACATGAAGGCAAGTCTAGTTATTTCAGAATTTCCTAACTTTCATTATCTTATTTACTCATATTTCACTGATTACTAACCTACTTTTTTCTCAGCTCATTCTCCTCTAGCTGTTGTCACTTTTTCTGTGGGGTCATTGGTGTTGCTGGTGTCTCTTTCACTGTCCAAGTTTCCTATGAGTGTTTTCTGCAATACTGGCTCAGTGGATGCAAATTCCTTTAGGTGGTCTCTGTTGTGGAAAGTTTTAAGTTCTCCCTTTAAATTAAAAGATAATTTTGCTGGATATAGCGGTCTTGGTTGGCATTTATGTTCTTTTAGTGCTTGGATGACACTGCTCCAAGATCTCCTTGCTTTTAGAGTTTGGATTGAAAAATCTGCCATTATGCTGATGGGTTTATCTTTGTAAGTCAACTTCTGTTTTTCTCTTACCGCTTTTAGTATTTTCTCTTTATGTTGGGTTTCTAGAATTTTAATTATAATATGATGTGATGAGGATCTCTTCTGATCAAAGCTGTTTGGTGTTCTATATGCCTGCAATAGTTCCCTGTTCATTTCTTTTCTTAGATTTGGGAAATTTTCTTCCATTATTTCATTAAACACGTCCTTTAAGCCTTTTGTTTTGTCCTCAGTCTTCTCCTCAATTCCCATAATTCTGAGGTTGTTTCTCCTTGAATTGTCTATCAGCCATTGTAATGATTCGCTTTCTTTATTTACTTTGTATTCTTCATGGCCTGTATGTTGCAGCTTAGTCACTTTATTTTCTAGGTCTGACATACTATTCTGAAGTTGTTTAAAGTGATTGCTTATTATTACCTGTGTATTTTTCATTTCCTGAATATCTGCATTCTGTTTTTCTATATCTCTGTTGTGTACTTCTCTAATTTCTTCTTTTGTCTTCATTATCTTCTGGTATATTTCTTCTCTGGTCTCCTCTAGTTGCTTTTTTTTCAAGGCTTGCTTTTTGCTTATCTATGTATTGGTGTAGCTCTTCTGCTGTCTGTTTTATTTCCTGCTTTAATTCCTGCTTTAATTCACTGAATTTCTGGGCCCAGAAGTTGCCATCATTTTTGCCATATTCATCTTTATTTACCCTGACTTCATCTCCCGGGGTTTCAGGTTTGTTTGTAGGAGACTTGTAACTGTGCTTCCCTATTTCTTCTTTGGTCTCCTCTAATTTCTTTTCAAGTTTTGCTTTTTGCTTAGCTAAGTGTTGTTGTAGCTCTTGCACTATCTGCTCTATTTCCTGCTTTGCTTTCTGGTTTAATTCCTGCTTTAATTCACTGACTATCTGGGCCCAGATGTTACCATCATTTTTTCACTTTTCTTTGGATTCTGCACTTTGAGTATCCCTGGGACTGTTTTCTGGGGTGTCAGGTCTTTTTAAAATTTTTAAAATTTTTATAAAATTTGTTACCACGTTTCCCCATGGTTCTGCTACCTCTGTCTGTGGTGCGCAGGAAAGAAAATGGCTCCTGCTGAGGTCACTGCCTGCAACGGCTGTTGAGCCCCGTTTCTGATCTGGGATCCCGGGGCCTTTTTAGGGGGAGCGCTCAATGCATTTGTAGTACACACACCCGCAGGTTGGTGCTTCTGAGGCTGGAGCTGCCAGCTGCCAATAATTCCCACTTACCCGGATCCACGCTTACCTTGGGCTGAGGTTCTGGCCTCCAGACCTTGTTTTTGATCTGTGGGTGTCAGCAGCTCTGGGCCGGGTAGTCAGCTGCTTCTGACCCGCCCACAGGCTCTTCTCCCATTGTTGTGTGCTCTGTCCTCTCCCAGCTCCGTTCAGTCAGATGTTCAGGTCCTTGCGAGCTTTCCTCCTTCCGCCACTGCCTGGCATTTGCCACACCGGCTGCATCGGCTTCCTGGACTGCAGGGATTTTTTTTTCCCTCAGGTTTTGATTTGTGGCCTCCAGCTGGTTACCTTTCAGTTTTGGGGGATGCTCCTCTCTTTTCTAGCTACACCAAACACCTTTTTTCTATCTTCTTGACTTTTTGAGTTGATGAGATACTGTGCAGTGCTGTTACTCAGCCGCCATCTTGACTGGAAGCCCTCTATAAGTTTCTTGTACGTGAGTATTAATTTCTGTTCGTAGATTCAGGAAATTTTCTTTCTTGATTTTGGTGAATAAATTCTTTATACATTTGGTCCTGTCTTCTGCTCTTTTCTTCCACACCCATAATTCTGAAGCTGATTCTCTTTGAATAATCCATCAGCTGTTGTATCCAGCTTCTTAATTTTGTAGTTGTGCCTAATTGTAGCATTTGTTTCCTCTGCCTTGTTTTCAATGCCTGAAATTCTATCCTCAGTGGTGTTCAAGTTGATTTCCCCTGCTTTCAAATTAATTTTTATATACTCAATTTCAGCTAGATTTCTTTTCAAAATTTCTACCTTTCTATAAAAATTTTCTGTCATATCTTGCATTTTCTTATTTACTTAAGCCAGCTTTTCGTCTTCTATATGCTCAGTAAGTTTTGTATCCATTAGGACCACTATTTGCTTAGTAAGTTCTTCAAGCCTGCTGATCATTGCTTGAATTCCTTTAAGAATATCTTGCTTGAACTGGCTGTTCAGAGACCAACTCATCTATTTGTTTTTTTACTTCCTTCCCTATGAGTTCTACAATTTCAGGGCTCATGACATTAGTTTCTGGGCTCTGAGATGTTTCTGCTGTGTCCTATTTCCTTTTCTTTCCATGTTCCTACTGTTGAGGGTCTTTTCTGTAAAGGCCTAGCTGAGTTTCTTCGAATGGGTATGAGGGTGTGGTATGGGAGCCAAAAGTCCTCTGAGTTCTGTGCTAGGAGTAGGCAATGAGAGGTGACCTAATAGTCTGATGCCCTCTGAGATGTCTTGGTCACACCTAGTCCCCTCAGCAAAGCTCTCCTGCCTCTCCTAGTTGCCCTGATGCCCTTGAAGGAACTCTCACTACCACTGGAGCTGTTCAGGAGGTCCGTGGCCTTTCTCTCCTCTCATCAATTATCTCTCGTGCCATTTTCTTTTTGGGTACTGTTTAATAGTAACCTGGAAAACCCACATGTGCTCTTCTGAGGCTTCTTTTATTTTAAACAGTTCCAGCTCAGGCTGTTATTTTTTTTTAAAAAAACATGGCTCCTGCCTACATCACTGCCTGTCAGAGTTGCTGAGCACTGCTTCTCCCAAGCTGATCTAGGCTCCAGGAGGACTTTTCTAGGGGAAGCCCACATTGTATTTGTACTACCTGCAGGCTTGTTTCTGAGGCTGGGGATATGCGGTGCTGTTAACTCCCACTTCTCTTGGATCTGAGCTTACCCTAGGTCTGAGTTTTCAGGCTCTGGGCTTTCTTCCATCTCCAGATGCTGGAAGCTCACAGTCCTTTGCATTTGGACTGTAGTTGCTTCCTGGGCTACTGTTTTCCTCTGCTTCGAATATGTCTTTGGGATTTCTGACCTTCCTGTGGCCTCATTTCAGTTGTTGGTGCACTTCTCTCTCCCCTAGCTATGTTGAACAGGCAGTTTTTAACTGTAATCTCATCTTTTTAAGTGAGCCCATGAAGAGACATTGTGCAGTTCTGTTACTTGGCTACCATCTTGCCCAGAAATCCCAGATTTTTTATTGTAGATGTTTCATATAAATGTGTTCACATTTATGTTTACTCTTTTGTGATAGGTCTCCTTCAATTACCATGTTTTTTTGATTTGTCCCTTTGAAGCATGTGTCAGCACTTGATCCTTTACGCCAAACGCCAAACAGTATGCAAGGGCATGAATATATCATACTCTAAGGTTTGAATCCAGTTCGTGGTTCTGAACCTCTTTCTGCTGCTATGCCATGCCAGCTCTTGTGTCTTATTAGGTTTGGAGCTGTGGGAAGAAATATTTTTGTGTTTTTATTGCTGTTCTTACAATTCTGAGTACTTCGTTCATAGTAAACACTCATATAGTATTTATTTATGTATGAGCAAAAAACTTAAACCGTGTCACTTTATCTAGCTCATGGCATTATCATAAAAGGCCTCTGTATTTATCATAAAGGCATATAGAATACCCATGTCTTTTTTCTATGTCTAGGAGGAAGAAACCAGAAGGATAAAAGATTGCTGGGACAGCCAGGAAGCACCTGCTCTCTCCACATGTAGCAATGCCAGTATTTTTCGAAGGATAAATGCCATATTGGACAACTCTTTGGATTTCAATCGAGTCTGTACTACACCCGTAAATCAAAGGATTCATGATCATTTACCAGGTGATTTTGGTGGGTTCCCTACGCTCTGGGCAGAATGGCTTCCAGGCAGTGCCTGTAGAAGGTCTTCTTGGGAAAGCAGTGGGTATGGGCAGCACTTGCCTTTTCTGGGATTTGCTTTTGGTTTAGAATTCCCCGTAGGGCAGGACTGCCTGTAATGAGCCTTTAGAAATCTAGTTTGTGATGCTCAAGAATATTAGGTGAGAAGGCATAAGCCAGAGGCAACAGGAGTTTCGATACATAGAAGTAGGGTGTGAATCACATGTTAACAGTTTTCTGGTAAGCGTAAGAAAAAGTAAAAGCTTACAGGTGAAATGCGTTACAGGTGAAATGAGTTTGATATTTTATTTAGCGCAGTATATATAAAGTATTGACACATCAACATGCATCAATATAAAAATTTAGTTACATCTTTTTGTGGTAGTGGGGATCCTATCCCAGGGCCTTTGCACTGAGCTACATCTCTTCTACTTACAAGTTCTAAATTTGAGACAGTGGGGCAATGGACATTTCCGGGTTCCCCTTCTCACTAGCAGAAGCTTTACCCTCCTTTCCCTTTCTATCCTCCTGTTCCCATTTATAATTTTCCCAATAAAGTGTTCTCTTCACAATATGAAAAAAATTATTTGAGATAGGGACTTACTAAGTTGCCCAGACTGGGTTCAAACTTGCATCCTCCTTCCTCAGCCTTCTAGAGTGAGTGCTGGGATTAGAGGCCTTTGCCTGGCTAGTTACATCTCTTGTCAGTTATTAAGGGTCAAGTTTCAGTATGGTGTATACTTTACAGCACATTACAGTGAAACCTGGGTACATTTTAAGTGCTTGGTAGTAACACATGAGTGGGATATTAGACAGTGCAGTTCTTGAATGTTTTTATAACTTACAGATGTGGGTGGAGGGCTAGAGGTATAACTCAGTGGTTAAAAGACTTGCCTGTCATGCACAAAGCCTTGGGCTTGATTCCCCATTACCACGTAATACTTAACAGAGTTTGGTAGTGCATGCCTGTAATTATACACTCGGGAGGCTGAGACAAGAGGATTGACAAGAGTTCAAAGCCAGCGTGGGCTGCATAATAAGTTCAGGACCAGCCTAGGATACATAGTGAGACCCTGTCTCAGAAAACAACAGGGATGTTGCATAATTTTATGTAAGATACTCAAGATTAGTGGAACAGAAAACAGCATCTTTTGAAGGTAACTATTCTGGGTAAGACCTGGATATCCTAGCAATATTTCATAATCATTTATGGGAATTGCAACATGTTATAAGAATGTTGATGAGATGCTTTTTGTTTGAATTATTTTTGAAGAAAGAATGTATTTTAGGCACTGGGGAGTATAGTTCAGTGGTTAGAAAGCTTGCCTAGCATGTAAAAGGTCTTGTGTTCAGTTCCCCAGCACCACATAAAAATTGCCCATGTGTAGTGGCACATGCCTATATTCCCAGCACTTTGGGAGGCTGAGGCAGAACAATTGCTGTGAGTTTGGGGCCAGCCTGGGCTACAGAGTGAGTTCAGGACCAGCCTGGACTACAGAGTAAGATCTTAGACAAGACTATATTCTAAATTTTTAAAATGGACCATGAAAAAAATTGGCGACATGTCTTAAAACAAGGACTAGTGATTATTGTTCAGTTATAACTCTGGGTTTTTCAATTTAGTGTTTAGTAGCTAATCATGTGAGGGAGAAGCTTCTAAGAGAGTGATTTGTGGCCTCTGTAGAATATCTTTGTTAAATTATGTAGGAAGGCACATGGGAGAAGGACCCAGAGGGCAGGGTCTCATCTCTACCAAAGTATATGTGTAAAATATGAGTTATGAGCTAACCATCCTACTTACTGGCTTATGCTGTGATCAGAATTCAGAGAATCTTCTTGTTTGTAATACATGTTCTGTTTTTATCCTTTGAGAACATTGCATGGGTTATATTCAGTAAGAATGAAAGTCCGGTTAGGAATGTATGTAACCCAGTGGGTGGATGTATGCTTAGCATATGCAGGGTCCTGGGGTTATCCCCAGTACCCTTAGCCCCACAAAAAGAATCAGTAGTGGTTGAAACCTCAGTGGTTAGAAATCTTGCATATCATGTACTGTGTTGCTTCAGACATGCTAACCATCCAGGAGTGTTTGTGGTAGGATAGGGAGTCTTACTGGTGAGGTGCCATGCTTTCTCTGTGCATCAGTGACTGGCCCAATCGTGCATCAGTGACTGGCCCAATCGCCACATTATGCTTCTGGCCTTTTCTCAGACTCTACTCAGGGCGTGTGTGTAAGAAGGACAGTGGAAAGAGTGCCTTGAAAAAAATTGAGAGATCTGGCTTCTAAGCTTAGCTTTGGCAATGCAAGAAAGGCGGAGAGTAAGAGACAGAGACACAGAGACAGAAAGAGACAGAAAGCCCAGTGTTCCCAGCTGCAAGACAGAATGTAAGCTGCCTCACAAGTTTCTTAGGTGGCTCATCTTAGCCACCAGTACTTCAGGTTTAAGGAAACTCCAGGCCCGTAAGAACGTTCTTTTCAGAGTGGCTGGTGTTCAGAGGTCTTAGCTGCACCCAGTCCCACTGTATGGTCAGCACTTTGTACTTGGCATCTGAAATGGCACCTGAGGGCTGCAGGCCTTGTGACTAAGTGGTGCAGCAGTAATGTCTATAGCTTTGTGTCTAGCACTCTCTGTATGCTATGGTGAGATGTGAACTCCAAAGGCATTTGTCAGCCTAATTCCCATGGCCTTGTCTCTGGCTTATCTTTGGGTTTGGCTCTGCTCATATCATGTGACCTTCCTGTCTAGATGATCCAACTTTCCTGGCATCTCCAAATTTCTGGAATACCCACTGCATCTTTGGCTTTCTTTTCACAACTTCATGCACTAATATCCCAAGGGCACACTGCCTGGCGCCCAGGGCCTTCCTCTGAAATCTGTGTAGAAGCTTCAGTAACTCCAGAACACTTGAATTATGCATGCCTGTGAAACCACCACATGGATGACACAAAGTTCTGCCACTAACTCAAGCAGTAGTCTGTCATCCTTGCACAGTGGCTCCAGCACCAGCCAAGTGCCTGGATTCCTGAACTCTAGACAGCTAAAATCTGGCAAATATTTTCCCCTTTGGCCTTATGTGCTGCCCTAGGATACTCTTCTCAGAGCACAGTCTTTTCTCCCACCCACCCCCCCGCCTCCCTTGAATTTTGAATTTTAAAAGGGTGAGGTCTTGTTGATTTCTGGCATGCTGTCAAGGTATCTTTTCTATAGAACTGATGGTACTTGGTTTCTTTATAATGCCAGTTTCTCAGCAGCCAAGCTCCCTTTTGCCCCATCTTTACAATACCTTTCAGTTTGTCAAAATGGCAAGCTTTTTGTATCATTTTGCTCTTCTGTTTCCTCCTGTTTTTAGCGTAGGGCAGACTAAAAGCCACGAAGAGTACTGATGTAACAGCTAGCCTGAACATTGGGCTGCTTGAAATTTCCTCTGCCAGATTAAGTAGTTCACAGCCCTTAATCTCAGTTTCAGAAAAAGTCTCGGGAACAGGAACAAAATGTCTACATACTTTTTACCAGAGCATAGCATGCAGCTTTTGGACCAATAGCCAGTAAAGTCTTCTTTCCTATCTGAAACCTCTTTCTCTTGATCTTTATGATCCACACTTCTGTCAGTGTTCTGGTCTTTTGAGTACCATCCAGAATCTTCCATCAGACTGACCTTACAGTATTATTCTGAGGCTTTTCTAGCTGGCATTTCCACATCTTTCCAAACTTCTTCCACAAACCAGTTTCAGAAGGTCTCAGGCGATTTATGGGTGGCTGGTAGTTGCAGGAAGGATATGATAGAGAGCAGCTGCTCACAGAATTGCAAGGGAAAGAATCAGGGGCCTCCAGAAGGAAGCTGGGGTAGAAGTTTGTATCCTTCCAGGCCACATACCTGTAATCTATATACCTGTAATCTAATCTACCAATTGTCACATATGTGTGCTTGTGTTGGAAATTGACTAACTCAGGGTCTTGTACATGCTAGGCAAGCACTTTACCACTAAGCCACACCTAGCCACTCACTGTGGTTTCAGTGTGCATTCCTGTGGTGATTTTGAGCTTAATGACTATGTACATATTTTTCTTTGGAGAAATAGGTCTTCATATATTTACGTAGTTTTTTGTTTTGGTTTTTGATGGTGATTAAGTTCAGGGCCTGGCAGATGCCAAGTGTGTGCTGTATTGATGAGCCATATCCCTGGTTTACCCAAAATTTTTATTTTTTTAATTGTAAATTTTTATTTTTTTAATTGTAAATTGGCAAATTATAGTTGGACATGTTTGTGACACAAAGTGATAGTATGTTTCATCAGTGCAATTAAGAATACTTAATTCAAGCTAATGAACATAACTATCATCACAAATGCTTTGTGTGGTGAGAATATTTAAAATTTTTTCCTACTATTTTTGTTAATACACATATGTAATACATAGTATTTACAATGAGTTTGGATATTTCATGCACATACGTATCATATCAACTTTACAGTCCCTTCCCATTTTTGACTCTCCCACCCCCTCCCTATCCTTCCCCCCAACTCCAGCTATCACTTCATGTGATTCTATAGAATGTCTGTTTTCTGGGTTTTCCAAGTCAGACAAACTATACAGTACTTAACGTATTAATCTTCTGCACCTAAATCATTTCACTTAAGTCACCACTCTAACTCAGCTTCCTATTCCTTGAATGGGTCACAGTAGTTAAATTTTGATGCCTCTTCTCTAAATCCAACCAATCCCTTTATTGGGATATTTACCAAAAGTTATTTTTCTGTATTTTGCTATATCTTTGTTGGGATTCTTAAAGCTGGCCTTACCCACCAGTTCACATTAGAAAATAACTACACGCATGTAGTTCAAAAGACTAGTAAATTTGGGAAAGAAAAAAATAAGTTAAATTTCAAATGCCTTAGCTGAATGCTGGAAGGTGCATATTTGTACATTCACAGGCTTATCTTTACATCAGTCAGTTTTCTTAGGATAAATTTTCATCAGTGATCTAATAAGTGAATTGCTACAATAAAACAAAGTTAAAACCATATCACATTGCTATATTAAATGAACTTAAATCTGTACCACATAAATATACTTAAAGTAACAGATATGAAGGCAAATTTAGTTATTTCAGAATTTTTTAACTTTCATAACTTATTTACTCATATTTCACTGATTACTAACATGCTTTCTTCTCAGCTCATTCTCCTCTAGCTGTTGTCGCTTTTCCTCTGGGGTCACTGGTGTCGTTGGCCTCCCTTTCACTTTCTAAGATTCCTTTAAGTATTCTTTGCAGTACGACTGGCTCAGTGGCTGCAAATTCCTTTAAGCTTTCTATATCATGAAAAGTTTTAAGTTCTCCCTTTAAATTAAAAGATAATTTTGCTGGATATGGCAGTCTTGGTTGGCATTTACATTCTATTAGCGCTTGGATGACACTGCTCCATAATCTCCTGGCTTTTAGAATCTGGATTGAGAAGGCTGCGGTTATCCTGATGGGCTTATCTTTGTAGGTCACCTTCTGTTTTTCTTTTACCGCTTTTAGTATTTTCTCTTGGTGTTGAGTTTTCTAGAATTTTAATTATGATGTGTCGTGGTGAGGATCTCTTCTGATCAAAGTTGTTTGGTGTTCTATATGCCTGCAATAGTTCCATGTTCATTTCTTTTCTTAGATTTGGGAAATTTTCTTCCATGATTTTATTAAACATGTCCTTTAAGCCTTTCGTTTTGTCCTCAGTGTTCTCCTGGACTCCCATAATTCTGAGGTGGTTTTTCCTTGTGTTGTGGTTAGGATCTGTATTGTCCCCCAAAAGTCTCATGTATTTTAATGGAACCATGTGATGTTGGTGGATTGGGGTCTGGTCTGGAGGGGTGGATTACAGTTAAGTTAGGATTAATGGTGTGTAGAGGCCACACCTGAGTGCAGGAGGGACTGGTTACTGGGTGGAGACCTGAAAGGATACATAAGCTGCACCTGCCTTCCTGGAGGACTGGGACTAGTCTCAACTAGCCTCAGCTTGTCTTCCTGTTTGTCTGGGGAAGCTGCCTCCACCTCTCTGTCTGCCATGTGCTTTGATTGCTGCCGGCCACCCCTGAATGGATTGTGACTGTCTGAGCCTGTGAGTTAAACCTTTCCTTTCCTAAGTTTGTGGGTGTCGGGTGTTGAGTCACAGCAACGAAAAAGTAACTAAGACACCTTGAATCGTCGTTCACCCATTGTAATGATTCACTTTCTTACTTACTTTGTGTTCCTCACGGCTTGTATGTTGCAGCTCAGTCACTTTATTTTCTAGGTCTGATATTCAATTCTGAAGATGTTTAATGTGGTTGCTTATTTCCTGTGTGTTTTTCACTTCCTGAATATCTGCATTCAATTTTTCTGTATCTCTATTGTGTTCTTCTCTAACTTCTTGTATTGCCTTCATTATCTTCTGGTGTATTTCTTCTATGGTCTCCTCTTTTAGCTTTTCAAGGCTTGCTTTTTGCTTAGCTATGTGCTGGTGTAGCTCTTGTGCTGTCTGTTTTATTTCCTGCTTTAATTCAATGAATATCTGGGCCCAGAAGTTACCATCATTTTTGCCATTTTCATCTGTGGATTCTGCAGTTTCAGTATCTCTGGTATCATCTTCTGGGGCATCAGGTCTTTTTGTAGGAGATTTGTTACCACGTTTCCCCATGGTTCTGCTATCTCTGGCTGTCTCTGGTGCTCAGGAAAGAACGGTTTGGCTAACGCCCAGTCCTAGATGCCTCTGGAAGCCTCTGGGGCTCAGGATTGACAGGGTGATGTAATTCCCTGGAAGCCTTTGGAAGCCTTTGGCTCATGGGATGGACAGGCAATTGACTTCCCAGTCCTGTATGCCTCTGGTGTGCAGGGCAGCAGTGAACCAGAAGCCGCTGACGTGTGCTGGAGGAATGGGGCGATGATCCCCCTTTTGAGGTGTCTTGTTCCCCCCGGTCCATTCAGCAAAGCTCTCTGTCTGTCCTGGCTTCCCTCCCCCAGGGCGAGGCTCTTCACCCTCAGAGCAGAGGTGTCCCTGAGCTGTTCAGGGGGTCAGCAGCCTTTTCCCCCTCTTTACTCCTCTCTGCCGCTTGTGCCAGTTTCTTCCTAGGCACTGTTTAAGGATGACCCCCAAATCCCTGGTGTGCTCTTCTGAGCTTTTACTCTAAAGGGTTCAGTCTTGGGCTTTTTTTTCCCCTCCTTTTTAACATGGCTCTGCTTACGTCATTGCCTATGATGGCTGCTGAGCCCTGTTTCTGATCTGGAATCCTGGGGCCTTTTGCAGGGGGAGCCCACTCTGCGTGTGTAGTACACACACCACCCGCGGGTTGGTGTTTCAGAGGCTGGGGTCACCAGCTGGCAACAGTTCCCACTTCTCCAGATCCATGCTTACCTCAGGCTGAGGTTCTGGCTCTGGACCTTCCTCTGTCTGGTCTGTGAATGCCAGCAGCTTGGGGCTGTGTGGAGTCGGCTGCTTTTTTCCTCCTCTTCCAGAGTAAGTTCAGGATTCCTGACCCGCCTGCAGCCTCCTGTCTGTTGTTGGGGTGCTCCGTCCTCTCCCAGCTCTGTCAGATGTTCCGGGCCCATGGGAGCTTTCCTCCATCCACAGCTGCGTGCAGCTCCAGCCGTTTGCAGCTGGCTGCGGCAGCTTCCTGGGATGCTGGGATTTTTGTTTTCTTTTGATGATCCTTCAGAATTTTTGCCCTTCCCCTGGCCTCCTTTCAGTTTTTGGGGGTGCTCCTCTCTTTCCTAGCTACCTAAACACACTTGTTCTAAATTCTCGACTTTTTAAGTGGGGCGATGTGGAGACGTTGTGCGGTGCTGTTACTCGGCTGCCATCTTGACCAGAAGTCCTGAGAATATTTAAAATTTATTCACAATTTTGAGATGTACAGGACATTACATTGATATTTTGTATTCACCATAATGTGCCATATACCTCAAAAAATTAACTTACTCATCTAGTCTGAGGCTTTGTGCTCTTTGGTTTTCCTTATCCATTCCCGTTACCATTTGTCATGCCTCCTAATCCCCATTTTAAAATTTACTAATAGGTTGTATAGTTTTTACCTTGAGACAGAATCTCACTCAGTTACCCAGGCTTTCCTGGAATTTGTAATCCTTCTGCCTTAGCCTCCTGAGCCTCTGGGAGTATATGTATATGTCACCACACCTAGCATGGTAAGAATAACACAGCAGTTACAGCACTTGCGTATGAAGTGCAAGGCCTGAGTTCAGTTCCTCAGCATCACATAAGGCTGATGTGGTGGCACATGCCTTTAATTTCAGCACTCTGGAAGCAGAGGCAGGAGAATTACCCTTAGTTTGAGGCCACCCTGGGCTACATAATGAGTTCAGAATTAATCAGCCTGGACTACAGAATGAAAATAAAATAAAAATAAAAAAATAAAAAATAAAAAATTCATTTGCCTGTTTGTCCTTTATTAGGACAGTGTAATTCGTCTGAATTTAATGTAATTACTGGTAAGGTCGGATATCTGTCTGCCGTTTTGCTGTTTGTTTTCCATATGTCTTAGACTTTTTTTTTTTTTTTACTTATCTGTAAGAGTGCCCTTTTTCATGTTATATACTTTCTAGTATGAAGTCTAATGAGTTTTTAACTTCATTTTCATTTTGTGTGTTATGTAGTTTTGATTTTTATCTTAGTGGCTGCCTAAGAGATGAGAACATCTTAATTTAGAGCAGTCTTGTTCAGAATAAATCTGTTTCAGTATCATTCTGAAGTGCTTTTAATGTTATGTAAGTTACATCTTTATATGTTGTGTTCCTGTAAACACAGATACATAACTGTAAATCTGCTTTATTGAGCATTTACTGACTCCTAGCTTTAATAAATTATAATTGACAAAATTATATATATATTTATAGGCATGCAGTGCATTTTGATACATGTGAAATGATTAAGTGAATTAACATAATCATCACTCACATGCTTATTATTTTGTGGTGAAAACGTGAGATCTGCTCTCAGCAATTTACAAGCCACGTCATCACTATCACCTTCTAAGTGATAGGTGGAACCCGATGCCTTGTCCGTGCTGGCAAACTCTGCCACTGCATTGCTAGCCCTGTGCCAGCTGTAGTCATCATCATTTTGTGTAGATTTCCAGAATTTAACTTACACTGACTGAAACTTTTTCCTCTTTGACTAACATATCTCCGTGCCTCCCCAGTTATCTTTTAAATTAGATGAGTGAAAAACAAGAAAACATGCTGCTCTTTTATATATGTATTTATCTTTTCTTGTGCTCCTTTTCACTCTTAAGTGTATCATACTCTTTGTTTAGGGCCCCTTTATTTTAGCATGAAAGACCCCCTTTAGTGTTTCTCACAGGGCAGGTCTGCTAATGACACACTCTGTTTCTTGTTTTTCTGATAATGTCTAAAATTTCCTTTGTATTAAAATTGGAGAGTTAGTTCTAGTGATGTAAAACTTGTGGCTGAGTTTTTCTTAATATTTTTTGCCATAGATATATAAATTAATTATTAACAGAAAAGGCCTACAGACTCATTTCTTCTTGGACCCACCCATGGTGTCCAGTGATCTTGGTGTGTTGGCTTTGGACATGAATACCCCAGAAGTGATACAACCCTCTGTGGGCCCTGCTCTTTCTTCAGTCGCTCCAGATCTTCACAGAGCTTGTTGTCTAGACCATTGGCTAGAACCTGGCTGTGTTTTCCATCTTTGACATCCTGTTCAAGAACCAATCAGGTATTTTGTACTGCTGTGGGGTTTGCATAACAATGGTCACTCACTTCACCTCATTTTCAGTGAGTTCTCCAGCCCTCTTTGTATGGTCAGAGTCTGCCTTCCTCAGCACCACATGAGTGTATCTTTGCCCCACACCCTTAATGGCAGTGATAGCAAAGGCTGTTTTCTACCACCCATCGATGTTGGTGTTGAGTACCCACAGAATGTGCTAGAACTTCTCAGGGATCAATAGAGACATGGCAGCGACACCAATGGTGGCTTGTAGGCCTTCTTTGGAAGCGTTGTTAACAATTTGAATATGTCATCCTGCTTCCTCTGGGTCTGTGGTTACTGGTAAGAAATTAGTTCCTAATATTATGGAGGCTTATTAATGATGCATGATTGCTTGTGGGGCTGGAGGAATGGCTCAGTAGTTGAAGCACTTGCCTAGCACTTGTCAAGTGCTAAGTACCTGAGTTTGATTCCCCAGCACCACATAAACTGGGCGTGACATGCCTATAATCCCAGCACTTGGGAAGCTGAGGCAGGAGGATTGCTACGAGTCCAAGCCCAGCCTGGACTTTATAGTGAGTTCAGGGCCAGCCTGGCTACAGAGCGAGACCCTATTTCAAACAAACAAACAAAACCCATAATGATTGCTTATTTCTTTTGGTTTTCAGGATTCTTTCTAGATATTTTATGCTGTATTTGGGATAACTCTTTGTGTTTATCCTATTTGGAGTCATTAAGTTTCTTAAATTTATATTTTTATATTTAGATTTATATTTTTCACCTCCCACTATTTATTTAAGTATTCTTTCTCCTCCTCTCTCAACTCCTCTTTGGAACTTCTAGCATTTGTATCCCAGAGGTCTCTGTGACTCTGTTCATTTTTCTTCATTCTTTCACTTCATATCTGAGGTAGTCCGAATAGCTGTCTCATGTCTGCTAATTTTTTCTTTTTAAATCTGCTATTGAGATCCTGTAGGGAATTTTTATTTGTTATTATATTCAGTTACACAATTTCTTTTTTATAACTTGTTCTTTTTATATTTACATCTTTATTGAAATTTTCTGTTGAGCCATTATTCTCATATTGTGTAGTTTCCCTAAGATCATCATACATGTATAGATACTAGAAATATATATATATAAATTTATTTGCTCAAGATTAATTGGTTAGGATAATTGAATAAAGCTAATGCTTATGGGAAAAGTTATGCAAGCACTAAATTTAATACACTTCTGGACAAGATGGCATCTGACTAATAGAACTGCTCAATGTCTCCTTGTAGGATCACTCAGAAGTTGAGATATAGTTAGAAATTGCCTGTTCAACTTAGCTTGGAGAAAGAGGAGAGCCCTAGGAGTTGAAAGAAGGCCATGGGCAGGTTGGAAAACCCCCAGACACGTCAGAAGCTGAAGAAAACAGCCCAGGTAGCTTGCCTCAGGCCAACTGTGAAGGGCCTTGAGATGCTGGCATTCACAGACTGAGTTGAGCCTGGAGTCGGCCTCAGACCCTGGTAAACTCAGATCCAAGACACATGGGCATCCACAGCAGCTAGTAGCCCCAGCCTCCAGAAACAAGCCTATGGATAGTGCAAACTGCAAACACACTGCAAGCTTCTCCTTGAGAATGCCTCTTGGACCGTAACCAGCTTGGGAGAAGCAGCGCTTAGCAGCCATAATAGGCAGTGACTTAGGCAGGAACCATTTTGAAAAGAGCCTGAGTTTGAACTCTCTAGGGTAAAAGAAGCCACAGATGTGCCATTGGAGGGATTTTTGGGATACTCTTAGACAGTGCCTAGGAAGAAATTGGCTCAAGAGAATTACAGAGAGGAGAAAAAGACACTTGGCTTCCTGAATGGCTTGGGTGGCAGAGAGCTCCACTCTTGGGGAAGGGAAGTAAGGACATATGGGAAAGCTTTGCTGAGGAGGCTGGATGTGAACAAGACAGCTTAGAAACAATCAGACTGCTAGGTTCCTCCTCACAGCCCACTCCTAGCACAGAACTCAGAGGACTTTTGGCTTCCCATCCCACCTTCATAAGTGTTCAACGAAACCTCTCAGCTAGGCCGTTAAAGTGAAATCCCTGAGCACTTGTCAGTAATCTCAGCACTTCAGAGGCTGAGATAGGACGATTGCTGTGGGTCCAAGGCCACCGTGGGCACCATAGAGAGTTTATTACCAGTCTGGTCTATAGAGTGAGACACTCTCTCAAAAAAAAAGAATGGAGATTAATGAGTCACTCAGTGGTTAAAGTGCTTCCCTAGCAAGCTCAAGGACCTTAGTTCAATTTTCCCACCACAAAATCTGGGCACGGTGGCACATGCCTATAATCCTAGCACTTGGGAGGTTGAGTCAGGAGGATTGCTGTTTGTTTGAGGCCAGCCTGAACTATATACTGGGTTCAGGACCAGCCTGGAATGCAGAGTGGGACCTTGCCTCAAAAAAAAAAAAAAAAAAAAAAAAAAAAAAAAAAAAAAAAAAAAAAAAAAAAAAAAAAAAAAAAAAAAAAAAAAAAAAAAAAAAAAAAAAAAAAAAAAAAAAAAAAAAAAAAAAAAAAAAAAAAAAAAAAAGAAATTGAAACAAAAAAAATCAGTACAAGAAATTAATGAATCAAAGAGTTGATTTTTTGAAAAGATATATAAGATTGATACTTCTAGCCATACTCACTAAGAGAGGGAAGGAAAAAAATCCACATCCATGCAATTACAAATGAGAAATATGAAATCACAATAGACACTGTTGAAATCTGGAGGATTTTAAGAAATTATTTTGAAAACCTGTATTTCAGCTATATTCCAATCCAAGAAATCAAAAGGAATGGATAAATTTCTTGACATTTGATATACCAAATAGAGCTAGGAAGATACAGAAACCCTGAATAGAGCAATAACCTCAGACAAAATTGGGGCAGTAATAAGGGGTATACTAACAAAGAAAAGCCCAGGACATGATTAATGCACCCCAGAATATTATCAGAACTTTAGGGAAGAGTTAGTGCCAATGTTCCTTATACTCTTCCAAGATATTGAAAGAGGAAATATTGCCTAACTGCTTCCCCAGAGCAGGTATCATTTTGATTCCCAAACCAGACAAAAACCCAACAAAAAAGAAAACTACAGGCCAGTTTACTTAATGAATATAGATGCAAAAATCTCCAATAAGATACTTGCAAATAGAATGCAACAAATTATTAAAAAATCATACAATGACCAGCTTGGCTTCGTCTTGGGAATGCAAGGCTGCTTCAGCTTATGAAAATCAATTAATTTACTACACCTCATTAACAAAAGCAAGACAAAACCCATGTAGTCATCTCAATAGATGCAGACAAAATCTGACAAAATACAATATTGCTTCCTGATCAAAACTGATGAGAATGAGTATATAACGATCCTACCTTAAGCTAATAAAAGCAATTTATGACAGTCCTTCAGCCAGCATCATCCTAAATGGGGAAAAATCGAAAGTATTTCCCATCAGCTTAGGAACAAGACAAGAATGTCTACTCTCATCACTTCTACTTAACACAGTGCTCAAAACCTTAGCCGGAGCAATCGGATAAGAGATTGGAATAAAGGGATTATGCATAGGAAAGGAAGAAGTCAGAGTATTCTTATTTGCAGATGATATGATCCTTTATGTAAAAGACTCCAAAAATTCCACCGGAAGACTGTTAGACCTAACAAACAGATTCAGCCAAGTTACAGGATATAAAATCAGTACTCAAAAATCAATAACATTCCTCTGTAACAACAGTGAAAACACAGAGAAAAAGATGAGAACAGTCCCATTCATAGTTACCACAAATAAAATTAAATATTTAGGAACCAACTAAGGAAGTGAAGGATCTCTATCCTGAAAACTATAGTACTCTGAAAAAAGAACTCAAGGAGAATTTAAGCAAATGGAAAGACATCCCTGTTCCTGGATAGGCAGAACCAACATTGTGAAAAGGGCCATACTACCTAAACTAATAAACAGATTCACTGCAATCCCAATTTAGCTACCAATAGCATTTTTCACAGAGCTACAAAAAAGTGGTCTGAAAATTTATACGGAACCACAAGAGGCCCAGAATAGCCAAAATAGTCCTAAGAAACAGAATAAAAGCGGGAGACATTACAATGCCAGATATTAAATTGTATATTACACAGCAATAGGGATTGAAAATGACATAGTATTGGCACAAAAACAGACAGGTGGTCTAACGGAGTAACAGTGAGGATGCAGAACATCTCCAAATACTTCTGGCCATCTATCTTTGACAAAGGGGCCCAAAACATACTGGAGGAAAGATAGTCTCTTGGGATAACTGGCTAACTGCGGAAGAATGAAACTAGACCCACATCTTTCACCATGAACCAAAATCAAATCAGAATATATCAAAAGATTTAAACGTTAAAATTAAACACTGAACTTATTGAAAGATAAAATCCTTGAAGACATAGATACGGGAAAGGACTTTTTCAGTAAAATACTCAAGGAACATAAGATAGCACCAAGAATTGACAAATGAGATCATAACAAATTAAAAAGAAGCTGCATAGCAAAGGAAACAGAGTGAGGAAAACTCCTATGGAATGGGAAGAAAAATCTTTGCCAGCTACTGCTCAGACGTAGGACCATTATCAAGAATATACAAAGAACTGAAAAAATTTAGACCCTCAAGAAAAAAAAGGACCCAATGAAAAAATGGGAGTCTGAAATGAATAAGCAGACCTCACAATTCCAAATGGTCAACAAATACATGCGAAAATGTTCAACATCTAGCCAGCAGGGAAATGCAAGTGAAAACAACACCGAGGTTCCATATGACTCCAGTAAGAAAGACTGGTAGTAAGCACTCAGAAAACAAATGCTGGTAAGGTTGTGGGGTAAAAGAAGCACTCCTGTATTGCTGGTGGAATTGTAAGCTGGTACAACCGCTATGGAAAGCAGTATGGAAATTCTTCAGAAAACTGAAAATCAGCATTCCATTTGGCCCAGCTGTATCTTCTTCTGAGTCATCATGCAAGAGTGATATACGTATACTTGTGCTTACGGCAGCACAATTTATTTTTACTTTTTATCTTTTCTAAAATTTATATGTCACATCCCTTTCCCCTTCTCAACCTTCACACTCTCCTCACTTTTCCCTTTAACTTTCCCTCTCCACAAAGTCGTCCTCACTTTCTTTGATACCTCTTACTTTTTTATGGTTTGGGTTTTTTTTCATATTACAAAACCATAGAATATTTTTTTGTGTCTGATTGACTTTGCTGGGCATAATGGTCTTAAGGTGCATCTCTTGTCCTACAAATGACTCAAATTTATAGCAGCGCAATTTATAATAGCCAAATCTGGAAAGCCAATTAGTTCAACTACAGGTAATAAAGATGTGGTATATATACACACAATGGAGTACTACTCTGCCAGGAAGGACAAATTTGAAACCTTTGTAGGAAAATAGATGTATCTTGAGACCATTATGCTTAGTGAAGTGAATCAGACACAGAAGGTTAAATACCATGCAGTTTCTCTGCTAAGAGAAAACCAAACCATAAAAAAGTAAAAGAGATGAAAGAGAGTAAGAAGATAGACTTTGTGGAGAGGGAACTAGGACTTGGGTTGGGGTGTGAGAGTGGGAAGGGAAAAAGGGATGTGATACGTACATAAAAAGGAAAAATAGAATGCAGATGTCACACAAATTTTCACATGTAGGAAAATGTAACAAACTTTTAAGACACCCTATAGTTATTTAGGTATGGTTGTCTAGTTTTTCACATGTATTTAAAATAGCTGAAGGTATTTTCTGGTATGTGTAATGTCAGGCATTTGTGAGGTACAATTTCTGTTGATTCCTTTTTTCCCCATGTGTTGGCCATGTTTTCTTCTTCGCTTGTTTTCTCTCTCTCTCTCTCTCTCTCTCTCTCTCTCTCTCTCTCTCTCCCCCTCTCTCCCTCTCTCCCTCTCTCCCTCTCTCCCTCTCTCCCTCTCCCTCCCTCTCTCCCTCTCTCCCTCCCTCTTTCATTAGGGCTCCTGTGCCTGTGGGATGGCAGGTAGAAAATGCAATAATTAGGGAGGCAGGGATTGAAAACCCCTTT
>PVKB01006787.1:0-35037 GCA_004027205.1 Ctenodactylus gundi
GGGGAGGGAAAGGGACAAAAGGAAAGTGGGAAAGTCCTTGTCACCCTGACAAGATACTTATGTGCACAAAATGCTCAACTTCATTGTAAGCCTTAAATTTTGTGCTTATACATATCAATAAAATGGGGGGAAGTGTGGATTATGGGGCACAATGTAGAAGAATACATACCGCCTCCGTCCTTCTTCACTCTGCTTCTCGTCTTGTCGTGCCATGAGTAGCTTTTCTCTAGCTAGACATCTGCCATGCCCTTCTACCATTGCAGGCCACCCTTGAATAGACTGAAACCTTCTTGAAATTGTGAGCTAAAATAAACCTTTCTTTCCTCAGATTATGGGTATTGGTATTGTGTTGTAGCGATGAATAATTAACTAAAACAGAAATTGGTACCAGACAAGTGGGGTTGTTTCTTTAACTTTCCTGACAATGTGATCCAGAAGACTTTGGAACTGTTTCGTTGGAGGAGTATGAAAGGTTTGCAGATGTTGACTAGAGGAGCCTTTTATGTTGTAAACGGATCTTGATGGGAGATTTTGGTCAGAGCTCAGGAGATTCACGTACTGATAGAAGTGTGCATAGGAAAAGCCAGGCTCAAAAGGACTTCCCTTCTGAAATTTGTCTAGAAACAATGCATGCTATGCTTTGGCAAAAAGTGTGTAGGAATGTTGCCTCTGTCCTGAGGCTTCACCTTGAACTGAAATTAAAGACGATGGACTAATTAACCTGGCAGAGGAAATTTCAAGGTAGCTCAATGTTCAACCTGTTACATGAGTACTGCTTGCAACTCTCAGTTCTACACTGCAGAGGATTAAAAAAAAAGGCAAAGAAAACATATGTAAGAATCTTCCAGTTTTCCCAAAATTAAAGTAACTGCAAAGTTAGGCAAAAGGACAGCATGGTTGCTAGGAACCTTTCGTGTTAAAAAAGGTAAGAGCTCTACATCAGGACAGTAAGAAAGATGCTTTGAGAGTAATCTTCATCATCAACAGCACTAACCTTTATTCATCCAAGGGTGCAAAGGTAAAAGACTTTGCTCTGAAAAGAGAGCCCCGGGGTATCCTGCAAGGTGACCTGGAAGGGTGAATCTTCAAGGAGTGCACTCATCTAAGGAGACACAGGCCTCTGCATCCATGATCCTGGGGACCATACTACTTCTCAGGCCAGAAGCAGACACTGAGGTCACTCACCTGATGCTGGTTTCATAGGCATGCAGAATGTAGGAGTTGTGGGTTCATGGGGGCTTCCACCTAGAGTTCAGAAGAAGGACTTGGAGGCCAGGCAGTGTGTGCGGGAGAGAAGTGCACAGAGCTGTGAGATCAAATCCAAAAGTGCTAGCTCTTTTAACATTTTTGAACAGTTCAAACTCATTTATTTCACTTAAAATTAATCCATGAGGTAAAATACACAGAAGAGTTGCTTTGGTTAGCCTGAACGATATCTTTATAAGATGTTATTGACAAGATAGAATTCATGGACTCTAATAATAATATTTAATATTCTTATCATAAATGTATAGATGTAGTAACTTGTGTTCTATATTCTTAAGTTTGCAAGAAGCTGATAACATCAAAAGGAATGATGAAATCATTGATTCTTGTAAACTGAATAAAAATATGAGATTAAAAAATTGGCCATTGGGTACTCTACCTACATGAGTAGTGAGGACATGAAAACGCATACTTTATGTGAAACAGAGCCAATAACTTTGGAAACGTGGATGGGATGACAGGGTCACGATTGATGAATGGGTGACACAGTGACAGAGATTGATTGACAGCTGTAGGAAAAGACTTAGAGGTTATTATTAAATGTGACAAGAGCCTACAATCCAGTTCATGAAAAAATTCAAATCAAGTATTAGGAACATCAATAGCTGCTTCTGCTTACCATTTTATTTTTAGGTTTGTCCTTGATATTTTATATATATATATATTATTAAGAACTAGTCCTATAGTGTATCAAACTTGTGCACCTATCTGCAGACTTTAGCCTTAGCCTGGCTCAAGCCATTAATAAAAGAGAGGCTACTGAAAGAGCATCTGCTATCAATAATAGGCTTTAAAGGGAGCTCTATAAGAACTTGCTGGAACCTCCAGCAGAGATATTTAAAAAAAGGAATTGACACTCCTGTTTGTCAGACATATATCATGAAAGGTTCAGATTTCAGCCCATTAATGGGCCAAACTTATTAATTCAGTGACTTTGACTGAGTTCCAGTGGGGATAAGAATCACATTATTTAGGCATACAGAACACACAGCTGGATAATCTGTGATCACTGTCCTTATGAACCTCACAATATGGTAAGAGGTAAAGGAGTAGTCATATGTTTCTAAAACTAAGTGAATGTGATGAGAAACATGAATAAAGTACAAACAACAGAGGTGTTTGACATGAATCACGCTCATATCCATTGGGTGTGTCATTAAAGGTTTAATGATAGAGTTAACACTTCGACTGGGTTCAAGGATGGTCAGAGACACATTAAAAATACACTGAAAACAGGTGTTATTCCAGGCAGAAGAAATGACGTGAATACAAATGAAAGATTATGGTGTATATTCTGGAAATAGAGTGTAGTCGGTGAGCCAGAGAAAAGAATGCCACTGAACTGTCACAGATAAGGTTGAAAATGTGCATAGGAGTTAGATTATGCACAGCCCTGGATGCTAGTATGTGAAGAATGTACTTTATTTGGTTGACATTGGAAGATAATCAAAACTTTAGAACTCTTTCAGGATGTGATCAAACTGTGTTAAGGGAAAATATTGTTCTGAATACTCTCTGGATTAGTACAGAGTAGATAGACACTAGAGGTCAAGGTAACCAGATAGGAGGTCATTCAGTAACCCTGAACAAGATATGAGGACACAAATGAGTATGATGGCACAAGATATTAAAAGCATTGTCCAAATGTGAGCAGAAAGACTTGGCAGGTGATTTGGTATAGGGAGAAGGAAAGAGATAAATTTAACCTTGAAGATTTGAACACGTGTTGGTAGGATCTTCTAACAAACTATTTATTAAAAAAAGAATAAAACGATTGAAGAGCCAGAATAGAGGAGACACTGGTTTTTAACCTCAGAAAAATGGACCTCAAACTTTTGCAAACCAAAAGAGATACAATTGCTCATGCTCTATGTAACTCTACAGATTAAATTTTGGGCAAAGGAAAATGAAGCACCTTGAATTTGAAATATCTATGGAATAGCTACTTACTGTATCCTGTCCAGCATATGAGTGAAACTTTGAGTTCAGAATTAGAAAAAAACAGAGGTGCAAACTACTCAAGGTTTATTCAATAGGATTCAGGCCCCATTATAATTTGTACAAAATGTTGCATAAAGTTATCTTTATGAAAAAAATTGTGTTCAATGTGAATTGTACCCAAAAGTTTATTTCTTTTGGAAAAAAATGATTCAATTGTGTTAAATTATGCTTCAAGTAAAGCAGGTGAAAAAGTATCTTTTACTTTTAATATTTATCTTTTACTATTGTTAAATAATCTAAACTTGCCCTTGGTGCATTGCTTGTACTAAGAGTTTAAAAGTTGAAATGTTACAGGTGTCAAGTTATCACTGAGGAATTTATTGCTTATTAATACAAGTCATTGTTACTATTGAAAACAATCTTGTTCAGAAGGCAAAGCCATTTTCATAAAAAGGCCTCAACTGAAACAACAGAGGCTCAATTTCTTTGACCTTTAGTGGGGTGAATGTACCAGAATTCAAGGAGAACTAAGGGAAGGACATAAATAAAAAATATGATAAAACTGAGAAATATTCCCTCTTAATCCCATCTGTTCACTAAAGAGGAAATTAGAGGCAGCAACTTGAAATTGATTAGGGTTTAGTTTCCAAATTTAAAGCGAAGAGTCCAAGAGCTATGAAAAAATGAAATTTCTTTCTCTCTATGATTTTTAGATAATGGTGTTAAATGTGGAAAATATAGGTCTAGTTTTTTGGTTTCTTTGTATTCACATTTCATTTTACTCTATCTGTAGGTGAGTATGGGATAAGTGGATTCAACTTCGAGAGTTCCATTCTTTTCATAGATGATGAACTAGGGAGACTAGTCCTCTCTTCAGACTACTACATATATAGCAGCTCACATCTCTCTGGATGAAAAAAGTGGTCCATCCAGAGTTGTGGAGAGATTTGTAAAGTCTATTCATGTGTTAATTTCATGAGTCACAGTACCAATCAGATTTGTCCTCTTTGTGGTCAATAGGGCGGCTCTAAGCTGGTCCCAGTGACCATGCCTATTAGTATTAACCACCTTGAGTTTGACCTACAGCTAATATGCAGATGCAGTCAAAGCATTGACAGGTTAGGAAGACTACAAAAGCTTGTGGCGGCAGTCATGGCCAGGAACGCATTCTCTTGGCTGTCTCTCAACAATGCCAGCTGCCATATTGCTAGTTCTCTCATGGAAAGGCCCAAGGGCAAACAACTTGGCCAATGTGAAGAAGCCAAGGACTGTCAACAGCCTTATAAGACACAGTGAAAATGGACCCTTCTATGTGGAGCTGTGAAATGACAGCAGTCACTGCCAAACTCTTGATGGCAACCTCTGAGGGCCTGACCCCCTGCCTTTAACCATCAGTCAGCCATGCTCGAGTTCTGATACACAGTGAGTGTATAGTAAATGTATTTTTTTTAAACACTGAGTTTTGAAGTAATTTTTTAGACATAAAACTTAATACATTTTATAATTGCTGAAGACTGGTAAACTGCTAAACAGTGAATGAGAAGTATATTCAAAAAAATAAAAAGTCAAATGTGCTTCTGGAGGACACATGGTTTATCCCTAGAAGAATACAGGTTTATCAAGATTACTTCAAATGAGAAATAAGCTTAGTGATGTGGATATTGTTTTTTATAGAGTGAACATTACCTCTTCGAACACTGAGATTTACTGAAGTCAGCCCTTGTTACTGGAGAAACATGTCACTGGGATCTTATAGAATTGGTGAAAAGAGTGTGCATACTATGGCCATTTTTTCCATGCTGACCTTACTGTTTTATCTGCCAACTGACTATAAAATCATTATACAAAAAAAAGGTTTCTGATGTTATATACATTATGTATGAGAACTCAAATTTTCTTTGCTAATATTAACAGACACTTATACTCCCAAACTGGTACACTACATGCACACGTGGTGTGTTCTATTCACACATGCCTCTACTACTTTGATACCACATCCATAGACTACGTTATTAACTGGTGGCACTGAATACCCAAGGCTTTGTAAAATTCATTTTTATATTGGAGTTTTGGGCAGCATATTTAAGACTTCATTGGTTGCATTAAAGTAATTCTCTGCAAAGTGCATTCTAAGTCTCTTCTGTGGATTCAGGAGCTACCACAATGATGGATGTCGACATCCATGTGACCCATGTCTCACCTTTATAAATTCATTTCAATTTGAGACTTTCATAGCATCTTTAAATGAGATTACAAATGCACTCATCATTGAATGCTGAGCTTGCAGTTATTACTGGAGCCTACAATGGGGATATTTGTGTAAAGAATCCATACTTTTATTATTTTTGCTCTTTATATTGTGTGGTATTTTTTCATTCAAAGATTAGTTTATCAAAGATTTAAAAGATTGTACAATTTTAGGAACATTATAAAGCTTTAATGTGTTGGATACATCGAAACAGTTTTAAAAGATGAGGAATTAATTTTTTGGGAAGGAAAGTAGTTCAAAAACGTATATGCTGAATATGTACACACTTTTGATACTCATATCTGTGCTAACCTTCTTAGAAGGATTTTCCTGTTTTCCTCAGACAGAACTTTTTTTAAAAAATTGTCTGCATTTTCTGTATCCTCTGCTAGCCTTTCTGTATTATAATTGTAGGTAATTCAACATTACTTTTCTATTTCCATTCTTCCATTTGTCTTCATCACACCAGACTTGGAGTCTAAATTCTTCAAGGCAGAATGTGTCGTCTCGCTTTGCATCTTGTCCTTTAGATTGACCATAATGTCTGGTTTACGGTGAGCTCTAAAGATACTCTGTTGAACACATGAATAAAAAACAAATAAATGAATGAAAAAGACTTTTCTTTCTCTTTTCTGTTTGTCAATGTGTTTAGCAAACTTCAGAGTCTGCATGCATTGATTTAATCTACCCCCAGGCCATTCATTCCAAGGGAGATACACTGGGTATTAAGTATGTTCAACATTGCAATAGGAAATGTAACAGTCAAAACAAAAAAGAAGGTGACTGACCAACTCCTAAGGACCCAGCCGTCTAACTAAACATTTCACATGCGAATCAGACCACAGTTTCTCTTTATCAGGCCATGGTATGACCAAGCAAACAGACACTTATGCTGCCCATTAGGGGAAGATACCCATGGTACTTAAAAAAATAAATAAATAAATTACAAAAAAAGTGTGTGCTTCCTTCATTTCTCTTGGTATAAAGTTCTAGTAAACATACAAAAACTGTTTGAATTAAGAAAAGGAAATAAAATTTGTGTAGAAATTTATTTAATTCTAAGTGACGGGAGACAAAAAACTCTTTCACCTAACTCAAACCACATAAAAGATTTTCAAAAACAGTTGAACATTCCTTGGCTCTGTTCCCTCTACATGCCCTTCTAGCCAGACAAGGAAGGACCTCTTTCCCTAGGTGAAATCTCTCCTGTTGGACAATTAGTTCCATGCCTTGGGAATCTCATTTTCTAAGGTTGTGCCAGTGACCTTTTCTAAAAAGAAAAAGAAAATAAAAATATTAATTCTGATGAGAATCTGGCCAGGTGAAATTTGGTTTGGCTCTTAGACAAGGGTGATCATAAGCATTCATGGGCAGCCTAAAGCAGTATACAAACTGCCTTGCAGTCAGGACATTTTTGGCCTTCTGACGACTGGCTCAAGAACGTAAGTGACTGGATCAAACCTCAATGTGCAAGTCATAACTATAATCGCATTTGTGTCTTTTTTTCATTTGGAAAAGAGGAGTTGGCTTCGGGGTGGCAGGCAGCAATGCTAAGTCTGTCCAGGGAACACTCATGACCCTAGCCAAGGTTATTTGGGCTTGATGAAGCGGTGTTTTGAGCTTTGCCCAATGACTGGTTCCCCACATACACACTTAACACCATCTAAAATGAAATCAAATCATACACACCTATGTCTCTGCTTTCTTTCCCTGAACAGTTGAGTTTTATAAGGTTATCCTGGAACCCTCTTGGCTTTTCCCTAAGGCCAGACCAACACTGTTGCCAAAGGCTGGTACTTTGTTCCAAGGAAAGAAAAGGTCAAGAGAAGTGAAGAACATTTTCTTTTGATGAGTGGCTAAGTGTATCTGTAATTCTTTATTGAAGACATAGTAACTATCAACGTGTCTGTCTGGCTAACAGAAACAAAAGTACACCTTCTAAAAGACGTATGGTGGCCATGTTCTGGGATGTACAGAACCCACACAGAATTTAACGGAAAAGAAAAAGGATCACGTTAAGAAGCAATGACAATAAATGAATGAAATGAATTAAAGGAGTGGACATTCACTTTAAGGAGAAGTGTTCATTTCTATTTCATATTTATTGGATGGAACATTTTATAAAAACTTTAAATAAATATGAAAAAGCAATGATTTTACAACTGCAGACACTGTATTTCATGTACTCAACTGGCCAGCTAATGTTCACTGAGAATAATCCAGACTCTTGAGAGAGAGCAGAGGGCTAGGGCCGCTCGTGTTCTACCCTGAAATTTATGAATTCTCTTTTTGACTTTTATAGCTTATCTTCTTTCAGATCTATCATGCTCACTTCTGGAATCACTGGAATCACTGAGTGGTCTCTGAAAAGTGCTGATCTAGAGAGGAATTCCCAGGTTATTCAGAGTGAATCCTATGTCTACAGAAGGCTTCAATATTTCTGTAGCCCCAGAGGTCTCCTCTGTATCTCTGTTTACTTAAGTCTCAGCTCAGGAAGACATTCTAGTGAAGCCTATTTAAATATCTTGCTGAAAATCTTGCAATGCTTAACTTTCAAATAGAAGGTACTTACTAAAGTGTGACTAATAAAAAATTATTATTGTTGCTGCTGTTAACACCTTCAATTTTGTGCCAACTTTAAGTAAATACGATTAATATTCACAACTAAGCCTAATATTCTCATTTGTTTTAACACATTGGAAAAGTGAGCCTCCAAGAATATAATTGACTTATCAAAAGTGTTGATCATTTTGTAAGAGAGAAAATTAAAATTTGAGCAGTATTTATTCTAAAAATGGATGTTAGTTTTTACTTTAAAAAGTCACAAATTATTCAGTTACTATTAGAAACTATTAAAAGAGTTTGGCTAATTACAAACCCCCTCAGAATTTTAAAACTCACCTTTTTTATAATTTAAAATTTCTTAATTACAAATAAATTTCACAATCTATTATAACCCAACTCATCAAATTTTATTTATTTTATTTTATTTTTTGTTGTGCCAGTAATTGAATCCCAGGAGCCCATGCTAGGCCAGCATCCCATCACTGAACTTATCAAATATTTTTTGAGTGCTAGGAATGTCAGGTTGTGTTTTAACATTGAGATTAGAGCAATGGACAAAACGAATTCAGTTTCTGAATTTGTTCTTCGTACTGTTACAATGTTTGTTGATGTTATTTTTAAGTGAAAAAGAAATAAGAAATAACCAAAAATATCTATAAACTGCAATGATAAATTGAATGAAAAAGAGAAAAAATAAAAAGGATATATTCTAATCTGTTTTTTTAGTATTACTCAGACACTTTGTGCCAAATGCAGTATGGAGCAAATGTGGGATAACTCTGAAGTTTTTACTGTAACAAGGGGAAAAAGAGAATGTTCATGATTGGTTTAGCAACTTCAAGATTTGGAGATGTCTGTTGGGGGATATCACAGTTCTAGTTTGGACGGGATAAGTTTCAGAAGTGCCCATTTGGGAAGTGAATCAAATAGACAAGAGATGACGTTTAAGAACAGATCCCTGATTCATGTGAGAGATAAGAAAGACGATGTCCAGGAGGATAGAAAGGACCCAGCAAGAAATGAATGAATCAACAGCAGTCAACAAAGGTAGAAGAGAAAGAAAAAAAGAAAATGGTGGTATGGCCCTTAGAAAGGGGAATATTTGAAAATAAAGAATAAACAGAGGTTATTATGTCAAGTATGAAACTGGATCATGGGGCATGGGGTCATTATGTGATATAATATATGGTGGCACTGGTATGGAATGAGCACAAAACTTAGTAGACTTGATTTTGGTCACGAATTCATTCCATAAAATTACTTACTTGAACTTAAAACCTAAAACTTTTAATTAGACGAAAATGCGTATTTAGAAGTCTAAGTGAAAAGAAACACAGTTCTTCTTATGTTACTTTCCAGAATTTGTGCTCTTTCTAGTGAAGTGTTTTTGAAATGCTGGAGCCAGTTACTAACCTTCAAATAAGAAAGACATCTTTTAGTGCCTAAGAATGTGCGTCTCTCTCATATTAAACGCACAGTGCACAAACTGGGCCTCTCTTAAATTTTTCAAAGAGTTACAATTTAAATACCCTTTGTTAACCCTGGGAAATGTGATGACCAGATAGGTGACAAGGGGAGTTGGTCCTTATGTTGATCTGTAGCTTTCAGCTGTCACCCCCTCGACTTTCACTACAGCATTAATTATAATGTAGGTCTGCTAAAATGCTCATTTTGGCTTCACGAATCTATGGGTGTTATTCGCTCCATATTTGTCTTTTCCTCCAAAAGAAATTTGACAATATTTTTTAAAATGATGATTTCACTTAAAATTACGTGGTAAGTGATTTGTCTTAAAACATATAAAAAATAGCAGAGATATTTTTCTAAAGAGAAAATAGCATGGATGTGTAGAGTCAGAGTTCTTCAAAATAATTATTTTGAGGGGTACTTCCTAGATCACTATCTTACTTTGAGTAATCTGAACTTTTTTAAGTATAAAAAATAAAACTAAAAGAAATTAAACAACAATCAAAAAATGGGCGGGAGAGAAAAGTATGAGAAAATGCAATGAGAAATGAAACAGATTTTAGCTATGAAAGATTGGGACTATCAGGGACACCTAAGTTACATGAACCTTTTATCTGATTCAATTTCTATGCAGGCAAGGCAGACATGTCAAATTATTTCTTAACTATTTTTTTCTCTTTTATTGACAGAGTGAAGTAACGACATCATTACTTTAAGTTCTCAAATGTTCTCTTTCTCTCTTTTCTACTAGTGAACTTCAGAGTCAGTCCTGAATGGTTTCAACCAAGGCTCACAATAGTTTCATGAGCATTTAATTTTTGCATTTGCTTAACAAGAACCACTGGGAAGTTGAACAAAATGCATGCTGTTTCTGTAAATTACAAACAGGCATTTCACAATACCTAGCTCTGTAACACTTTTTACAAATATTATATGGAGAAAATGCTGTAGTGGGGCTGCATACACCTCATTCCAAGGTTCTCCCAAGAGTTCTGAAATAATTTTTTTTTTCTTTTTGTATTTCAAGCAAGGAAATCATAAGTACTTTTTGGTACAGAGTGTTGGCTAAAACTGGAAAATTTATTTTTGATGATCTTTCTGTTCTAACTTTGGGGACTCACTTGCCTCAACTCACTTTTTGTTTTTGCCCCTTCTCTCAGCACCTTACCTCTGCATCTTTGCCTATCTCTAAAGTTTCTATTCCTATATAAACTATCACTATGTTATTTTTCCTTACCCAATTCATTCAATGATTCTTCGATTAAGTCATTCAGTAGTCATTTAGCCGAGGACTTGTATCACTGAGTGTTTACTGTGTGCTCAGCACTGGGCACTCGGGGTAAACAAGGCATCTGTTTCTGTTTTCATAAACAGCCAAAGAATAAAAGAGAGAAGAAAAATATTAAGAAGAACACTATTAGAGAGTGATAAGTTATATTAAGAGAAGTAGGTGAGCTTATATTTCAGTGAGACTGGGTGCTGATTTGAAAACATTTTAGAGTACCCACTTCACCCATGCTAGGACATCACTCTGGGGTTTCCAAATATCAACTAACCTGAAAAATCAATCTGTGTTTCCTTGTTAATAACTGCCCTTCCTTCCTGATTGCCTCTTAATTAATACAACTTTAGTGTTTGCACGTTGGAGATAATTTCATGACTGAAGGAATTACTAACAGTTGACATTTGAAATATCAAAATAACAAGGTGAGACATTTGGGAGCAGATCATGATTTACCACCCAGCCTGTCCAAAGTTGGCTTTGCTTGGAATTTCTTCATTTCTTTTATGGAGTTCTCAATTGAAATCTGTCTCCTGGGCTCTCGGTGCTGCTGGCTTTTCCACTGTATTGCACAGGAAAGGACGTTTAGCCACTACTTAGAGAACTGTTTCTCTTTCGTCTTTTTGGCCCCGTCTTCCCGCACTCTGTCTGTCTCCCAGCAGCATCTTCTGCCATTGCCCTCCGGATGTGTTGTACCTGGACCATGGATCGGAGTGCCTTGGTTTTGCCCCTGTCGACGCCATTTCACCCAATACACAGAGGCCTTTTTGATTTTTTCTTTTATTAGAGGGTGACAAGCTGTCTAACTTTTCAAGGAGTGAAAGCTTAAAGGCATTTTCTTCTGTCTTAAAAGTCTTTTAGGCCTTGTTCAACAGGGGTTTCCACCTTTCCAAAAATACGAAAGGCCTAGATCATTGTTTACAAACTTTATGAGTCTTTGAAATTCTTATGGACTATTTTTCATGCTTAAGAATCCAAGCTCTCATTGCAAAATGAGAGTAGTGCCAGCTGATAACAGAACAGACACAAAACAAACATAGCCCAAATGGTTGTTTTATTTTTCTTTCAAGGAGCCCTTAGAGGTGTTGCTAAAGTAGAAAGATCAGGTAGTGTAATGTGGATTATCTTCACACATGCAAACATTGGCGCCAGGGCCAAAAACAAAAAACATAACAAAACACACAAACCTAGACAAGGTGATGGGAAGAGGAAGAAAGCTTAACAAACATGATGTGTAGACAAAGCAGATGAAAGCGAACACGAATAGCAGTGCAAAGGGCTGCCTCAACACCGCAGCTGATGTCCTCGGAGCGCTGTGAGATGGCTCCTTAAGCCCCAAGACCCGATCCTGTGAGCTTTTCCACCGTCTGAAAAACACACAGTTGTGGGCATATCTTACCACAGAGTGTCTTTTCAATTAAGTCAGGAGAAGATCTACATGTCTATTGCAGATCCTGGAAATAGAGCCGGCCAGTCAGTAAATGTCAAGAATTAGCTCCCGAGAATTCTAAAATTTAATAATTTATTTAAATGCCCAATTTTAGGTTCATTTTTTGTGAAATATCAAAATTTCGATGTTCAGAAGTATCCTTTGATATCATACATGCTAAACCCTTAATTGCACAAGTGAGAATATTGAAACTAATATGGAGATGGAAAGCAAAATTTTTTCCTCGCTCAACACAAGAGCCTTAGTCAATGCACTTTTTTCACAGCCTTTTATTTGTCTAGTCATATATATATATATATATATATATATATATATATATATGGGTATGCTGTACACATATACATTGTGTCAGCATTACAGTCCCTTTTCCTTTTCATTTATGACCCTCCCACACCCCATTGGATTTTATAAAATGCCTGTAATTTTTGGTTTCTCATATTAGAGAAGCTATGAGATATTGCATAGTGGTCTCAAGTTGAGACCACTTACCTACAAAAGCTTCAGCTGTATCCATCCCCCGCCCCATTTTATTGGTATGTATATATGTGACACATAATGTTTACATTGCAGTTGAGTATTTTCTGCACATACAAATTACATCAAAATTACAAATGCTTCTCCTCTCCCTTTTGGCCCTCTCGTACCCTCCCTGCTCCATTAGTCCCCAGTATTGCCCCAATTTAGTTCTTTAAAATGACTATATTCTGAATTTCTCATATTAGGGAAACCAAGCCTATATTTAACCTTCTGCATCTGACTCACTTTGCTGAGCATGGTGGTCTTAAATTGCATCCATTTTACCTACAAAAGCCTCAAAACTATCTGTCTTTATAGACAAGTGGTACTCCATTGTGTACATATACCACAATTTTTGCATACATTGGTCTGTTGATGGGCATTTTGATGCCTTCCACAATTAGCTCTTGTTAGTTGCGCTGCTGTGAACATGAGTGTACATGTATCTCTGCTATATGATACTTAAAATCTTTGGTGAAGATTCTCAGAAGAGATATCTCTGCTCAACGGGAGTATTTATTTTCAGGCTTTTGAGAAATTTCCGTCTTACCCTTTATAATGGTTGTAACTAGTTTACATTCACACCAGCGGTGTAAGAGGATTCCTCTTTCCTCACAACATCACCAGCATTGATGGCTAGTTCTTGATATATGCCATTCTCTCTGGGGTCAGAAGATAACTTAGTGATGTTTTGATTTGCATTTCTCTAATGGTTGTGGATGCTGAAAACATTTTCAATATTTACTGGCCATTTAGACTTCTTCATCTGAGAACTCTGCCTTCATTTTCTTTGCCTATTTTTAAATCAGGTCTTTGAGTGTGAGAGGTCCGTTTTTCTTCAGTTCCTCGTATACTCTAGGTATTAGCCTCCTAGATGAGGTATCAGTGGTGAATATATTTTCCAGTGCTGTCAGTTTTCTCTTTATTCTTGATAATTTTCTTTGCTGTGCAGAAATATTTTAATTTGAAGTAATCTCATTTGTTGATTCTGGAGGTTATTTATTTTATTTTATTTTATTTTATTTTATTGCCTTGAGTGTCTCATTAAGAAAGTTCTTGCCTACACCTGTATCTTTTGCATTTTTAACAACCCCGTCTTTCAGAAGGTTTAGTGTTTCAGTTTTAATATCTAGTTCTTTTATCCAATTTGATTAGACTTTGAAGCCTGGTGACAGATGTGTGTCTAGATTCATTCTTCTGCATGTGGCTATCCACTTTTCCTAGCACCATTTTTTGAAGAGGCTATCTTTTTCTCAGTATATACTTTTGGCTCCTTTATCAAAGATCAGGTAGCCGAGGGTAGTTGAGTTTACCTCTGTATCCTCAGTTCTGTTCCATTGGTTAACCTGAGTGTTTTTATGCCAGTACCATACAGTTTTTATGACTATTGCTTTGCAGTTTAACTTGATGTCTGGAATCGTAATGCCACGTGCCTTTGTCTTATTATTCAGGATTGCTTAGGCTATTTTAGGTCACCTTTGGCTTCTATACAAATTTAAAGATTATTTTTTTCTAGCTCTGTGATTAAAAAAAATTGTTGGTATCTTGATAGGACTGCATTGAATCTGTACATTGGGCAGTATAGTCATTTTGACTATATTAACTCTGTCTATCCAAGAACAGGGTATGTCTTTCCATTTTCTAATATCTTCTTCAGTTTATTTCTTGAGTATAATACACTTTTCTTTGTAGAAGTTTTTCCTTCTGTATTAGTTACTTTTTCGTTGCGGTGACTCAATACCCGACACCCACAAATTTAGGAAAGGTTTATTCTAGCTCACAGTTTCATATGGTCACAATCCGTTCAGGGGTGGCCGGCAGCAATCTGAGTACAGGACAGAGGCAGAGGTGGAAGCAGCTTCTCAGGACATCACAAACAAGAAGGCAAACTGAGACCAGTTGAGACTAGTCCCCGACCTCCAAGGAAGGCAGGTGCACCTTATATATCCTTTCAGATCTCCGCCCAGTAACCAGTCCCTCCTGCATCCATGTGTGGCCACTACACACCGTTCATCCCAACTCACACGCCTTTAGTCTTAACTGTAATCCACCCCTCCAGACTAGACCCCAATCCACCAACATCACATGGTTCTGTAGACAATCCATAACATCAAAATACATGAGACTTTTGGGGGACACACCAGATCCTAACCACAACAACTTTCTTGGTTAGATTTACTCCTAGATATTTTTTGATGGGCTATTGATAATGGAATTATTCTTCTAAGCTTTTTCTCAGTGCATTTATTATTAATGTAGAGGAATGCTATTGATTTTTTATTGTTAATCTTGTGTCCTGCAACTTGGCTGACTTTATTTGTTATTTATAAGAATTTTCTAGTAGAATTTTTGGGGTCTTCTATGTAGATAATCATATCATCTGAAAATGAAAATAGTTTGACTTTCTTCTTTTTGATCCATATTTCATTTGTTTCGCTTTTTGCTTGATTGCTCTGGCAAAGGTTTTAAGGATTGTGTTGAATAGGAGTAGAGAAAGTGGACAGACTTGTCATGTTCCTGATTTATGGGGGAATGATTTCAATTTCTCCCCATTTACAATATTATTTGTAGTAGGTTTGGCATATGTGGCTTCTATTAGTTTGAAGTATGACCCTTCTATGCTTGTTTTCTTTTGAGTTTTTTTTTATCAGAAATGACGAAATTTGTCAAAGGCGTTTTCTTAATGAATTGATCCCGTGACTTTTTTCTTGCTTTTGGCAATGTGATGTATAACATCCAGTGATTTATGTGTGTTAAACCAACCTTGCACCCCAGAACGAAGACCACTTGATCAGGGTGAATGATATTTCTGATTACTTGCTGGATTCTATTTGCCAGAATATTACTGAGGATGCTTGCATCTCTATTCATTAAGGACATTGGTCTATAATTTTCTTTACTGGGTAAGTCTTTGTCTGGTTTTGGCACTAGGATAATGCTAGCCTCCAGAAATAAGCTTGGTAGTGTTCCTTCTCTTTCAACTTCATGGAACAGTTTGAGAAGCATTGTGGTTAGCTTTTCTCTGAAGTATTAAAAAAAATTCTGCTGTGAATCCATCTGGTGCTGGACTTCTCTTTGTGGGTAGAGATTTTATTAGTACCTCAATTTCCATGTGTGTTATGAGACTAGTCAAGGTTTTCATGTCTTTTTAGTTCAATTTTGGTATTTTGTATGTGTCTAGGAAGTCATCTATTTCTTCCAAGTTCTCCAATTTGTTGGAGTATAAATGTTGAAAATAGTTCCTTATAAATCTCTAAATTTCTGCTTTCTGCAGTGTCCATTACTGTAACTTATCCCTTTTAATTTCGAACTGAGTTGATATGTGTTTTTTCCTTCATTCTTTTTGTTAATTTACGTAGAGGTTTGTCAATTTTGTTTATTCTTTTGAAGAACCAGCACTTTGATTCAATGATTATTTTTTGTGTGGTTTTCTAGTTCCAATTTCATTGATTTCTGCTCTGATTTTTATAATTTTTCTTTTATTATTTTTTGATTTAGATTGTTCTTGTTTCTCTAGGACCTTTAGTTGCATCATTAAATTGCTAAGTTGAGATTGTTCTGTTCTTTTTATGTGTGCTAAAAATTTATGGCTATGAATTTCCTTCTTATGACTGCTTTCATTGTGTCCCATGGATTCTGGTACGATGTACTTCCTTCATCATTTAACTCTAGGAAGTTTCTGATTTCTTCTGTGACCCACTGTTTGTTTTGTAATAAGTTATTTAGTCTACATGTATTTGTATACCTTTTGCTATTTCTTTTGCTGTTGATTTCCAGTTTCATTCCACTATGATCTGAAAGTAAGCAGGAATTATTTCCATTTCTTTGTAGTTTTTAAAGCATGTCTTAGGGTCTATAAAATAGCCTATTTTAGAAAATATTCCGTGTGCTGCTGAGAAGAAAGTAAATTCGATTGATGCTGGATGGAACACTCTGTGGCTATCCATTAAGTCCAAGTTTTCCATAGTGTCATTTAGCTGTAGTATTTCTTTATGATTTTTTTTTGTCTGGTTTACCTGTCTATCTGTGATAGTGGAGTCTCCTGGATTTTAGGGTTTGTGTTGAGAAATCTGCAATTATCTTGTAGGGTTTGTCTTTGTAAGTCTCCCTGTTTTTTCTCTTACAGCTTTTAATAGTCTTTGTGTTGGATCTCTGTGATTTTAATTGTGATGTGTCATGAGGATCAAGGATGCTATCTTCCTAGTTGTTTGGGTTCTATAAGCATGTGGAAGTTTATTTCTTTCCTTAGACTTGGGAAATTTTCTTCCATAATTTTATTGAACATGTCCTTTAAGCCTTTTCTTCTGTCCTCAGATTATTCCTGCACTCCCATAATTCTGAGCTTGTTTCTTTTTAAGTCACCCACCAGCTGTTGCAACCAGCCTTGCTTCTTATTCTGAAGCATGTGATCAGTGAAGACTGTAAAACAACAACAACAAAAAAAAAAAACATTCACAGTAATGGGGATACCCCTCTGCTCCTTCTATTGCTGCTCTGTGTCTGTTGAAGGGATTAGGTCAACTTGAGGGAATTAGAAACCCTACCTCCATTAACATTAGGATTTATCAACCACCCTAGATTGGGGATCAAGAACTGGTCTGGATTAGAGTCTGAGTGAGCTGTGTGTTGGCCAATGAGAGAACACTCACCCAGATGTGGGAGGGCCACATGGAACTCCAAGGGTATAAAAGGAAGGAAGAGAGAAGATTGTTAGTTTCTTCCTCTGGGAAAGCGCTCACCTTTGCAATTGTCTACGGATGGCAACTTGCTACACATTGCAGATTGTCAGCACAGATTTGCTCCAGTATCGACTCGTGCCTGTCTGCCCATTGCTGCTCTTCAGCTGCCGATCTTCAGGCTTTGCTCTTCACCCAAGATCCACAGCAAACTCTCACCTCATTGGCTGTTTTGCAGTCCTGAACGGGAGATCTACTTCACGGCTAAGCAGCCATCTTGGATCATCTTTATCCTTGGATTTGAAAGCCTTCTTAATACATCCTTTTGTGATAAAATATATAAATACTGTCTTTTGAAAGAACCCAAACTAATACAGAATTTTGTACTGAGAGTGGTTCTCAAGAGAGAGATTTACAACAATGTCCTGGGGTTGGTTGCCTAGTTTTATATGACCTGAATTTGCAGCGGCTCCTCCTAATAATAGAGAAGTGGTGGCCCATGGTGTGAACTGTTTGAAATGAGACAGGAAGTGGGTCTTTTTGACTGTCCTGACTCTCCAGTTGTGAGGAGTGATGCATTTGGTGATTCTATATATAATATATGTGAGAATTTATGGAAAAGTGGAAAAGATGATGATGATGGCTGGCAGATCTTCGCATCTCTGGAAAAAGTAATGAAGGAGAACAAGGAGCTCAGAAACGCAGACTTCCGACACCAGACATGCATAGACTCCTTGAGAGCATCTAAGTGTGTTCTGGAGAAAAATCTTCTCTTCTTTATCCGTAGGGCTGAGGTTGCTGAAAATCAAGCCCAAGCCCTCATAATCAGATTGGCTGAACTACAGCAGCCGGTCAATTCACAGCCTAGAAGAATATCTGAAGTTAAAGTGAGGGTGCTGACTGTGAAAGAGTGGGACCCCTCCAATTGGGATGGAGATGTGTGGGAAGAGCAGGGAAAGAGTGAGGAATTCATAGATTCTGAAGAGGAACTCCCCCACCTTCAGCAGCAGAGGCTTCCGCACCCCTGAATGAGGAAACTAATCCTCTGTTGCCCATGGAGACAGTCAGGAAGCTCCCCGCTAGGATGAGCAGGCAGGACAAGGCTGGTGCTCTTCAGGACCTGTCTGAGGACCCACCTACCTTTTCTTCTAGGCCGATAAACAGGATTAGGTGTCACAAAGTCTGTAAGGGTGAGGTTCACAGTACCACCCATGAGGTGGTATAATACACCTCTGAGGAACTTCCTGAATTTTCCAATTCTATAAGCAGAGGTCTGGGGAACAAGTATGAGAGCAGATTTTGAGGGTGTGAGACAATGGTGGAAGGAATATACATCGGAAACAGTCTGTGTTTCTTGACATGGGTCCATTGAGCAGGGATTCAGGACTTAATGTTATAGCTCGTGAAGTTAGAGAAGGTACTAATAATTCATTCAGTTGGTTGGCAGAAATATAGGTTAAAAGATGGCCTGCTGTGAGTGAGCTGGATATACCTGGTATTCCTTGGTTCACTATTGAGGAGGGTATTCAAAGGCTTAGGGATGTAGGAATGCTGGAGTGGATCTGCCAGATGAATTCAACTCATTCAGACTGGAAAGGTCCCGACCAGGTGCCTCTCACTATGTCTTTAAGAAACCGTTTGTTGAGGGAAACACCAGCATCTTTGAAGTGCCCTGTTGTCGCTCTTCTCTGTATGCCAAACCTTATAATGGGAATAGCAGCCACACAACTGCAACAACAAAGTGGCATGGGTTCCGCTGCACCTAGGGGTGGCAGGGGCCAAGTGGCAGCAGTTAACCACCAAAGGCATGGTGGATGTACTTATAGTAATGCGCAGCAGAGGCAAAGTAGTGACTGGAATAGACTGACACGTGTGGACCTGTGGCATTGGCTCATCAGTCATGATGTACCAAGAAGCGAAATAGATGGAAAACCTATTAAATTTGTCTCTCCAGCAGCATTATTTGGATTTATTTTCAGGCCAACTTCCTCAGAGCAGCCAAATGACTGTCTAGCTCTAGGTTTCTTGTTCAGATAGGATAGCATTTAGCAGAAGATAAAGCTACTTTTTTTTTCTTTTCTCTCTCAAAAATATATATAAAAAAAACTCTGCCAGAAACCTCCTGGCAAGATTCCGCTTCTTTCATTGAGCAAAATTATGTCATGTAGCTCGCTGTAGACTGCTGGGAGGGAACAAATTTACTATGATTGCTTAAAAGAACCAGTCTTTAATCTTGACCTTCCTTCCCGAAGTTGTAGAAACCTCAACAAAATTGGGGCTCTGTTAAATAAGAATAGAGAGGAAACATTTTATAGGTGGGCAGCCATGAATTCTCTGATAAAAGCCAATGCAAGATGTAGAAAAATATTTACCATTTAGTATCCTTGTAAAAAAATATAACTGCTAAAAATAATACTGATACTGTATGAAGATACAAATACATATAATGAATGGTTGAAAATCAAAAGTAATTACATACAACGATTACTTGATTGCCTCAGTGGATACCTGGGATCCTACCATGCACAGCTGTGTCCCTCAACAGTGTGCCCAACTAGAGTTCTTTTAAGAAAAGAAAAAGAAGGAGAACAAGATGTGGAACTGGGGGCATCAAAAACACGAGCACATGCCTTTTAATAAAGGAGAAAATATGGGAAAATGTTAACATTTATTAACTCTGAGGTGCACATGAAATCCATCACTTTAAATGCAAAATAGTTTGGGGTTGAAGCTGGAACTATACTTAGCTGTTTTCAAATTCCTATGTATTGATTATCTGGCTTTTGACAAAAAGGAAAACAGTTTTTCAGGATATAAAATTTATACATTTTAACCCAAAGCAAATTTATTTACTTTGGTGTAATTCAGATTTATGGATGACTATTAAAATGATCAAAATATTAGTATTTCCTTGTTATGGTTACAAAAAGCCATTCCTCAGAATACCTTCTCAGAAATACATGACGTTAGCTTTTGGTTATTTTTTATTTTAAATTTCTGTGGGGTGTTGTGTGTGTGCGTGTGATTTATTCATATAAATTATTGGGGAACAGAAACATTTCTGTTTTCTTTCTAAACTAATCCTGTCTGGTTACATACTCTAAAAGACTATAGGTGAAGAGGACTCATGCTTGAGCCCTGGAAAATATACTGTGGCTAATGATAATCACAGGTTCTCTTTGTCATTTTTGTTCCTCGGGTGTGCGTCTGTGTGTGCGCGTGTGTGTGGATGCATGCTGGCGCAGGACCCAGGGCTTTCCTTGCTAGCTGTGTGCTTAAGCACTTGCCCATTTCTTAGTTGCCTTCCACTGTTACCCGTACTGTGGAAGAAGTTTTTGCAAAATTAGAAAAAAAAAAAAAACAGGCTCATACAACCTCTTGCCAAGAATCAGAGAGATCTCTGTTTTTGCTAGGTAAGGACCAACAAGAAAAATAACTTTTATTTTTGGTTCCTAAAGCTTCCCGGTGTTTGGAAAGGGACACAAACTTTAATAAGGGCATTCTGGCTGATTATTTTTGGTTGTTAATGTTCAGAAAGTCTAACCAAGAATATTTCCAAGAAGCTCCGAAGTAGGCCGGTAACTGCTTGTTTTACATTCCAGAGCAGTGGTGTCCAGGTGTCTCCTAACTGTTGGAAACACTGTGGTTGAAAAAGAGTTGGAAACGATCCCAGAGCTGCTGCCTTCTTTGGGCTTTCCATATGCCTCTTGGCTCACCAATCTGCCAACCAGAAGTAGATCCGACGAGAATTAGGTGTTGCACGTTCACTTTGGTGAAGTCTGAAGTGAGAGGGGTTCCTCCTCTTCCCCTTCAATACCCATATGTCATTTCCCAAAGAAGAAGGAAGGGCTATTTCAGGACACACCATGGAAAAACACAGATAGACAGACCTCATCACCAAAATGGCAAATAGATTAAAGAGAAAGTTCATTCTGAGTCACAGTACAGCTCTTTCTCAGTGGTGCCCTTTCTAAGAGGTGCCCTGTGTTGCTTGTACTTCGTACACCTATAATGTTATTGAAAACATTACTCTGCTTGCTGTTTAAAAGTCAGCCTTGTCTTTCTGAAAGTGTTTGTTGATAAATGCTATGACTTTGCATTATTAACCTTTAGAAAGTGTTGCAGTTTAGTGGTTTTTAAAAGCAATTTAGTGGTGGGTGTAGCTTGAATGATGCTGGAGAATGGTATTAGAGACTGTTCTGGAGACAAGTATAATCGTACTATTTTTCACTTAATTCAAAAGGGATCTTAGAAGAGGAATTCTACTGTTGACTCACCTTAAGTGAACTTCTCAGCCACAATCTCAGTTTTCACTGTAGTTAGCATAAAAGTTTTATGCCTACCTGTCACAGCATCATTGTAGAGAGTTCCTACAGCGGTACTGCCCTACTTATGTTAAACCTGATCAATTTACAGCCAGATTCAGCTTCAGATTTAATACAAGAGAGTAGATGTGATTTAAATGCGATCTTTTACTTATAGAAACATGCAAAAAACAGAATTCCTTAGATTTTGTCAGGAACCTCCCTTCTAAAAGCTCAAAGTACTTTTGTATGTAAAATTTTATTATTTTATTCAACTCCGTAATGTAAGTCAAGGTCAAGTTTTAATTATTTCCTCATGTTCCATGCAAATGATATGGTGTTATTTTATGGTAAGTGAAGTCTTCAAAGATATTGTCTCAAAGTAAAATAAAGAAAATCGCTGTTCCTTTTCCCCAAATACATGCATTGCCATCAAGTTTTGGCAGGCCTGTTCCTGACCTTTTGTTCTTTCTATTATCTAAATACTTATTTGGCTTTCGAATCCAGCCATGTATGTCTGGAATTATTACTGAATGTAACCATCAGATACTAATACCAGTTTTCAAGTAATGAAACAATAAACTTGGTGATGCTGCCATTTTGGAAAAAAAAAGTCTTCTGTATATTTCTGTCTAAGGCTTCATGTTGGCTTATAGCTTTACATGAACAGTTCAACTAACTCTAGCTGCTATTATCAAATACTCTGAGAAAGAAGAACAGACAAGAAGATCTTTCTGTACCCTGGTCCTAGAATCTTGCCTTTATAGTATTTAGTTCAGGGGTACCCAGTGAGAATAATTTAGACCTCTGACCTCTGCAGTTATAAAAGGCCAAAATAAAACCCAAATCTATTGCTAACACATTTATAATTCACTGAAACACGTTTTTTCACATCCTTGTTTAGTGTGCAAGAATATCCGCATAGTACAATAACATGTACTCTCAAGGTGATAGATTCAACTGCTTATTTTTCATGACTTTGTGAATGAAGGGAAACTAATTGCTTCACACATGTGATAAGGTTGATGGCACACAGAATCCTTTCAACCATGAGGTTGTAAGGGAAAACTTGGCAATGGGAAGGTTAATTACTCTGTTGTAAAATTAGTGTTATTGAGACCCTCCATTTCACAAAGTTCTCATCTAATATGATTTGATCTATCCCCCAGAAATCCTGACGTCCCAGAGCTTCTTGACTTTTAGGAATGAAGAACCCAACAAAGGTCCATTAGATCATTTTACTTAGTAAAGTAAATCAGATGCAGAAGGTTAAGTTTCCTGTGGTTTCCCTAATTTAAAAAATTAAAATATAAAGAAGTAACAGATGAAAACAGGAGAGTGATGGCAGGAAACAGAGAAAAATTTTGCGAAGAGGGAAAGAGAAATGCAGGAGTGAAAGGGAAGGAAGGCAGAAGGGAAGTAAAGAATGATCAAGATGCTAAGTGTATGTGCACCAGTTCCCCGTGTTGAATGTAATCATTGTATTATGTATCACAAATATTACACACAGTAATAAAAAGAGGAACTGTGGAAAAAGAAAAGAAACCACCAGGACAAGAATGTTCATCTTCAGTTACATTCACTCGTTAGAAGGGCCACATGTGCCAGGCTCTGTGCTAGGCAAGGAGACAGCTAGTTAACAACTAGTCATACGTGAAAAAGTAAAGTTGTCATCAAGCTTTATGCTTTCGAGGGGATGTGCAAAATATATTCGCATGTATTCAAAGATTGGACTTAGAGAATAGGAAAAAGTTTACCCCAGAAAGATAAATAGGCTGACATTGGTGCTTGAGTAGCAGTTAATTAGTCAAAAATGGGAGGAAGAGCACTCCAGTGAAAAGGAACAATTAATATAAATACTTGTGTCAATAGGAAGTTTGCCGTGTAGTAACATCCGAAAGAAGGCCAGTAGGTTGATGTAACTAGAGAACATCAAAGAGAGTCAATGGGAAATGAGATGAAAATACAAAGTTAAGAGTCCCCTCAAGAAGGATCTGCCAATGTGGGCTGCAGAGACCCTGTCCCCCCAAAGATTATAAGGCATTTTTTGTTGTCTTAAACTGAGAACACACTGAGGACGGATTAGGGGTGTATGTCACATGATCATGTGTACATGCTGCTGGATCTCTCACACCCATCGTCCCAGCACTTTGGGAAGCTGAGGTAGGAAGAACACAGATCTACCCAAGGAACCTCTCAACCTCATGGTTGGATCCAACATTGTCTAGGTATATCTGCTTCTGCTTATAACTTACGCTTCATGCACCTTGGTTTTGGCTTAATTGTCAAGTTAGTCTGACATACTGGCTTTCTAGGAATAGCTCAAAATCTGTCCCTCTTTGCACATGAGTATAGCTCCAATGACGGTGGTAGTATCTATTTCCATACCAAGTTAATCTTTAAAAAGGCTAGCTTCATAAAATGTAAAGATCCCCCTTCCGTGCCCACTGACTTAGCCACCTGATATCTACGGTTACCTAATATTTCTCTATTTTACTTCTTCTGGGAACATTAGTATTTTCAGGAAAACAAAAAGGGTATAGTCCTACCCAATACGAAAATACCACCCCATTCCCTGAAGTGGCAGGACTCCTTGCGTGTCCCTTGTCTCCCATTTGTTTTACGTATTGTGAGCAATGAGTGTTTCGTCCTCATCTGTGACATGACTGACTGACTGACTCAGATGAAAGAAACCATCTATTCACTTACCCATTCTGAGTTAAAAAGAAAATTAAGTTAAAGAGGATAGTTATAGTCCTAAATTTAGCTAAAAATTCAGCAAGAGAGGAAAAGGAAAGAAATCTGGTTGAAACTAGAACCATGACAGGCCAAGAAAGAAATTGAAAAAAGAAAGAGGTTTTGGTAAGGAGGTAACACAGGAAGAATGAGTTGATTCTTACACTGGCAGGAGTGAGAGAAAGCTGGAATTGGTGTTTAATCTGATGGAAACAGCGTGACTGTGCATGACCCAGCTGGGCTTACTCCATCTCCTCCGGCTGCTGCGACGGTCCCAAATTTCTTGAAGTTTGAGCTTCTGGATTGAAAATCAGTCTAGACATTTTTTTTCCTCAGACTTTCCAGAGGAAATTCAGATGGTAACCCTACCAGCATGTCAAATTGAAAACTTACATTCTTCTCACCTCATGACAGCCATTTAGGCGTTATCCAAGACAATTTAAAGAAGTCAGGAAGCCATTTCCACTTTGAAAGAAAGTAAATGCTTCCTTTAAGTTCATTTTGTAAATTGCTAAAAAGAAAAACAATGCAAACTTTTTAACTGCTGCTTAAGTGCTAATATAAAAAACAGGATTAGACTTTTCACCTGTACTTTGTTGTCAGTTCTGAGCACATTTGAATAATTTCATATTAAAGCCAAAGTCTTGATTTCTGAAGAAAAACATGGTATGAAACAAAAGCAGTAGGCTTGGAATGAACATTAACAAGTTTGAATTCTAACTAGATAATCGGATACTTAATCTCTCTGGTGGTTTATTTCTCACTTTAAGAAGAGTAACTGTATAAATGATCCAGTAGTTCTTCATAACAGGATACTTTTTAATTCCATTTATATTTGATAATACAGTTACATATTTTAAATGTACCATCTCTTTTGATTAGTATTAAGTATTGTTTAAAAGAAGCAAGATATTAAGAGCTCAGTTTGGATTTTGTGCTGTCTTGAGAGGTATTAGAACTCTTCTAAATGCTAATCAAATATACATAGAGTTAATACAAAATAAATATGTGGTACATGCATTTCTCAGGAAGAAAATACTACTGATTTTCTGTGTGTATGTGTGGTACTAGGAATTAAACCTTGGGGCTTTTTGTCTGAGTTACATCTCCAGTCTTTTTTATATTTTTCATTTTGAGATGGGTTCTGGCTAAGTCACTGAACTTGCAACCTCTCTCAACCTTCCAGTGCTAAGATGACAGGCCTGAGCCACCATTCCTGGCTTATAATTAATCTCCTTACTTTGAATAATAAAATATCTCTATATAAGTAAAGTGATAAGAGAAGAGGCTAGAATGAATAGGTAGGGCAGAATAGGGTGTTCTAGGGATCATAACATGCTATCATTGCCCAGTCAAAAACTAAAAAGAAGTAGCTAAGCTAGGGAGCTTATTCCTGGTCCCATTTCCCATAGATGTTGTAAGGTAACTAGTAGGCTCACATCATCCTGCAACCGCCACCAGAGGGAACCACCCAAAACTGCCTGAGCTGAAACTACTGTGGAGGCAGCTAAGCAGATAAAAGCAAAGGCAACAGTCCTTCATCCTCATGAAATTCTCACTTGCGACTCCCCTTCAACCTCTCCTTGAGAGCTTTACTTTTTCAGTATAACTGTTTTTACTTTGACTCTTCTATGAACTCTGAGTGATTATTTTTAATCAAATCGAGAGTTCTTGAACTTGAATATCTAGCATCATCAGCTGTCACATTTTGGGGGCTTGATGTCTGGGATTTAGAAGATTTCTGACATGGTTAGTACACCTAGCCTAAATAGCTGTAGTGGTTGGCGACATGATCCACTGAACCCATCCTCCATAACCTTGCTCTGTGAGGATCCCTGATGATGCACGGTGTGGTCGAAACTCTTGGGCTGGGCCCACATTTGGGCCATTGGATAAGAAGGGGATGATAATAGTTGGACTTTGGCTTTACACATTTTATTTTTTTACAGTGGAACTGCAGATTCATCTCCAGGCTCCTGGTCATGGCCTTATAATTATCCACATATTGTCAAGATATGTCCAGAGAACCCAGCACAAATGGGCATAGATTATATTCTTGGACACAATGGAAGGACTTCTTTTCAATATTATGAAAGAATAGTTCAGACTCGGAGACTGTCTTGTTAAGGTTTGGATTTGGAATGCCCCCAAAAGCTTCAGTTATTCTGATGCTGTTAAGAGGTGGAGCCTAGCTGGAGAAGGCAGAGAATGGAACCTGACTCAGAAGGGGCAGGTCACTGGGGCAGAACCTGAAAGGGTGCTTTTACCCTTCTTCCCAAACTTGGCTTCTCCTTTGCCATGCTGTGAGGAGCTCTCTAGCTGCGACCCTACAGTGTTGGTTCACCATTGCTGGCCTCCATGTGACCTTTGGAAGTTATTCACTAAAGTATATCTTTCCTCCCTTAAGTTGTGGATATCAGTTTTTTTTCCCAAGCAATGAGGAAGTAACTAAGACAGAAATTGGTACTGAGAAGCAGAGTCATTGCTGTGACTGTAGTTGACTATGTGGCTTGGAATCCTGTGGAATTGATTTGTGGGAGGAGTTTCAAAATACGTGAGGATGCAAGCTAGAGAAGCCTTGGAATATTATGGGCCCAGCCTGATGATCAGAGCTCAAAAGACCAGAACACTGCTAGAGATACGGATTGGAAAGGCCAGGCTGACTTGTAGATGGGAGGGTCACAGTTCCAGATTCCACCCTGATCACCCTTAGTCTGTTTGTTAGAGCGATGTAAGGAATTTGAACTCCAAATTCTGAGGAAAGAAGCTTTTATCTTTTATACCCATGGTTGGCCTGAGTATCCTCTGAGAGATCAGAAGACCTGGCCCCCAAGAGGACCCTTCAGTTTTAATACCATATGACAATTAGATCTCTTTTGTAAAAGAGAGAGCAAATACACTGAGGTACCCTATGTGCAATTGTTTTTTGGAACTATGAAACCATGAGGACTGGATCAGAAGTGTCAGCTAGATATGACCTTCATGGCTATACTAAAAGAAAACGCCCCTCCTCCTGCTTCCCCTGGGGAAGAAGCAGCCACCAGGGTAGAAAATGGTGTTAAAGAGTCCCCAGATTCCCGACTGAACTCCTCTGATTCCTTTCATACAGTCCACACTTCCCCCTACCATCTCCAGCCCCATCCAAATTACCCAACGCACTCTGTAAAATTAGCTCCATCCCTACCTTTCATGTTGCCACTTCATACATGCTTAGAATTGAGGGAAGAGTTGATAACCCCTTTGTTGTAAGGGAATCTGGGGAAGTTACATGGGATTGGTTGATTTCACTGAAGTATGCAGAGCTTTTGAGTACATATGCTCTTTGTACAATTTTGCGTAGAGAGATATAAGCCTTAATCTTTCAGAGACTCTGAAGCTCCATAAGAAAAACAGAGAGATAAAGATGGAGGAGTCCACATGGGAAATGTTTGCGTTCTAGCCCATTTTGATGCTGAGCAGGAAGAAAACAAACATGTGCCTCAAGGCCCAGTTGCGTGTCCACTACAGACCCCAAGTGGAATCCCAACACCACAAGGAGGTAATAGATGAGAAATCGTTGCATCTACTGTATAAAGAAAAAATAGCTGAGTAACAAGGGCAAAGCTGGAGGAATCATAATCCCAGTCTTTGAAAACTACTACAAAAGAGTAGTGATTAAATCTACGCAGTACTGGTATAAGAACAGACAAGAGGACCAGTGGAACAGAGGATACTGAAACAAACGCAAACACCCTTAGTCACCTGATCTTTGACAAAGGGGCCAAAACAATTCACTGGAGAAAATTCAGCATCTTCAACAAATGATGCTGAGAAAACTGGATCTCCACATGCAGGAGAATGAAACTAGATGCATATCTGCCTCCACACACTAAAATCAGATCAAAATGAATCAGAAAACTAGACATCAAAACAGAAACACTGGATTTACAGGAAGACAGTATATATAAAACTCTAGAGAACATAGGGACGGGAAAAGGTTTTCTGAACAGATCACCAACTGCACAGAAATCTTTGCAAGAATCAACAAACAGACTACATTAAATTAAAAAGCTTTTTCACAGCAAAAGAAACAATCAGCAAGATGAAAAGTTAACCCACAGAGTGGGAGAAGATACTCACTAGTAACACTTCAGGCAAAGGATTAATATCTAGAATACACAAGAAATTGAAAAAAACATAAAACCCCTAAACTAAATGATTTTATCAAGAAGTGGGTAGCTTAAATGAAAATAAACTTTACAGAAGAAGTATAAATGGCCAAGAAGCATATGAAAAAGTGTTCATCATTGGCAATCAGAAAAATTAAGTAAAAACAACGTTGAGGTTTCACCTCACTCCAGTGAGAGCAGTTTATATCAAGAACTCAAAAAACACAATTGTTGGTGAAGGTGCAGAATAAAAGGAATAAAAGGAACTCTACCCCACTGCTGGTGGGAATGCAATCTGGTACAACCATTATGGAAAGCATTCTGGAGGTTCCTTAGAAAGTTGCGAATGGAAATTCCATTTGATCCAACTACTACTCTAATGGATGTGATCCCAAAAGAAATAAAGTCAACTGACCAAAAAGACATATGCACATTCATGTTTATAGCAGCACTATTTATAACAGTTAAATCCTGGAAGCCACCTACCTGCCCATTCATACAGGAATGATTAAAGAAAATGCGGTACCTATACACAATGGAATATGATGCAGCCATAAAGAAAGACAGATATGAAGCATTTGACCCTGCCTGCAGGCAGTAAACGTAGAGAACTCCAGTGGCATTTCGACTCCCTAGCCGGAATGACTTAGAACACAGTCAGGTTGTGGGCTAGATGCTTGCAAGGTATGGGGTGTATGTGCAATTTTGTCAGAAAAGATAAAGAAGGTGACTGCCAATCGGTAAAGGGAACAGAGCAGCAGCAAGACAGAGCAGTTGTAAAAATATGTACATAATATGGCCCAAATGCTGACACGCCTAATTTTAATTTTATAAAATAAAGAGTGCTTGATTTGAAAGGACAAATACCAACACAACCACCGCGGTGGGACACTTCTATGTAGCACTCTCACAATAGACTGGTGAACCAGACCAAGCAACAAAACAGCTTACCATAAAACAAATGTGTTTAACAGAACATATGGAGAGCCCAAAAACAACCCCTAAAACACAATCACCCAATTAAATATGGAAAATTAAAATACAAGCAGAAACATTCAATAAATACTTAATATTAATCACTGCCAATTCTATTAGAAACAGTGCATGTGTGTGGGGGGGGGCATGTGCACAGGTATGTGTATGACATAATGAGGGAAACAACTACTACAAGAAAAATGGCGTATGGTGTCCATAGCAATGAAATAAAAAAGCAAAAAAATGTGCAGAATGGTTGCAATAAAAAGAAAAACAAGAGTGTACCTACAGTCAAATGGGAAACTGGTAACAAACACCATGTAAAACTGAATAATATGCAGAAAGCACTGAGAGGTTCAGTGTACAAGAAAAGAAACAATTCAACAACAATAAATCATAGCATATATAACCTATAGCCTTAATATAAATCAAGCACAAGAAACCATCAGTAGTCATGTAGCTTCAGTTAAATACATGGTCAAGGGAGAGAGAGTGACTGGCTTGGAGTCTCATCTTTACCAATGACAAGTTCTATAAACTTATCAGTTTCCTTAACTTCTTTGTGCTTCCGTTTCTTCATCTGTAAACTTCAGGAAATTAGGACACTCATTTTGTATCGTTGTTATAACAATAAAATAAAATGTAGAAACACAAAAGCTCCCAACACATAACAAAAATGTATGTGTTAATTTTTAGTAATTGAATTAAAATTATTACCAAATTATCAAAATAAAATTTCAACAATCATATGAAAATTTGTAGACAAAATATACTATATAAAGAATTTTATTTAATGAATTTTTAACAGATACGTAGGCTCTACTATCCAAACATAAAGACTGTTCATTTTTCAAATTACTGAACCATTACACAATTAACAGCATATTAAGTCAAATGTCTGTTATTTTCAAATGATTGATTTTACAAAATAGTTTCTCAATACCACAATGAATTAATTAAAATATTTTTAAAGTTAAGATACTCTCATGTAAAGTATGAGTAAAAGAAAATATTTCAATAAAAATGGTGGGTATTTGCAACTAAGTAAAAAATAAAAGAAGCATGACATATTAAAGTCTGTGAAATGCGTGAAAGGCATTAAGTTGAGGAAAATTTGTCAACATTCACTTATTGAATGTGTTTTAACTTCTTTTTAATAAAAGTTTAAAAAGTAAACGATCCAACTCAGGAAGCTAAGAAAATAATAAGATAAACTAAATAAAAAGAAAAGCAGAAAAGTGGTGACAGTAGTAGAAAGTAGTAAATAAAACAAGCCAAATACTTAACTTTCAAGAAAGAAATGAAGTAGGCTGAATTAATTAATAACACAGAGCATAGAAAAGAAAAAAAGCTGCATAGTATTCCACTGTGTATAAATACCACAGTTTGTGTATCCACTGGTCTGTTGATGAGTGTTTTGGTGACTTCCATATTTTAGCTATTGTTAGTTGTGCTGCTATGAATGTGGGTATACATGTATGTCTGCTATGGGCTGTTTTGACCTCTTTTGGAAATATTCCCAGGAGGGGTGTCACTGGATTGAAGGGGATATTTATTTCTAGTCTTTTGAGAGATCTTCATGCTGCTTTCCAGAGTGGTGGTATGAATTTACATTCTCACTGTGCATCTATGAAGTCCAACAGCGTGGAGGCTTTAGCAGGCAAATGGAAGACACTTGAGAACATCATGCTTAGTGAAGTGAGTCAGAAGCAGAAAGTGAAACATCGAATAATCTCTCTGATATGAGAAACCCAGATCACAACTATCTCATGGAACTTAAAATGAAAATGGAACCAAGGAGGCAGGGTGGGGAGGAATAGAAGGGTGGGTAGGGGGAGGGACAAAAGGAGAGTGGGAAAGCCCTTGTCACCTTGACAAGATATGTATGTGCACAAAATGCTCAACTTCATTGTAAACTTTAAATTTTGCACTTACACATATCAATAAAATGGGAAAAAAGAAAAGAAAGAAAGAAAATTACTATTTGCCCATGTAAGATTTTTATAGTGTAAGAAAATTTTGAAAAAACTTATGTCAATAAGCTTGTAGAGTTAGAGGAAATTGATAATTTTCTTCACAAACATGTACACAAAATTGCTTGAGGAAGAAATAGTGATCATTAAACAAATTCAATAAGTTATAAAGATATCAGCTCTACTAAAAATACCAAGTAATAATACAAACTAGAAATATCACAGGGACTCTAAGATGAATGAAAGCTGTCTAACCACTTTCACGAGACAAATCTGTCTTTACCCCCAAAGCAGGTAATAATAGCAAAAAAAACCCCGCACAAAATCTTGTACATAGTTTTCTTTTAAATCAATAAATCTCAAGACTCATCAATAACAACAATTAGTAGTGTAAGTAGAGTAGAATTTCTAAACTTTCATTGCAGTAAACATCATACTTAAATATGAGACTTTAGAAACATTCCAACTAAAGTCAGAACCAATATGACAATTCCTCATAAACATGTACAGGAAAATAATAGGAAAAAAGCTTCAAGGTATGGAAATAAGAAACTATCCAATTATCCTATTGAAACAATAGAAATTATAAATCCTGAGAATTTGCCAACAGTAATTTGGACTAACAAAATACTCAGCAGGTTTTATATATATGTAACAACGTATACATGAGTATGCAAACACAAAAGCACCCTAACACGTGGCCAGCCATCACATAGTGAAACAATGCCAACGAAGACAGCAACACAACCAGCGGTGGGACAAGCAGAAGCTGTGCGGTAAGATTTTGATAAAGATTTAAACAATATTGTTAAAATACTGCGTGTGTGGGAAGTGAGGCTAAGATGATCAATGGAAAATCTATTATTTAAAACATATATAGATTTGCTCTTTCTAATTTATCCATGTTTTTTATCCATTTTCAACAATAATCCCAGAAAGAATATGTGTGCTTGTGTGTGTATGTGCATGTGTGTAAGTTTACTGAAATTTGTCTGGTTTGTTCTAAAATTCATAAAAATAAACACAACATGAAGAAAATTAAGCAGAAAATTTAGAAAACATGAAAGTATATCAAAACATGTTTAAATCATGCAGTCTTTAAAAAGTCAGGTGACTGATTTATTGATAATTGATTATATCAGGGATCGAACCCAGGGCCTTCACACTGAGATACATCTCTAGGCCTCTTTCTCCTTTTCTTTAACTTTTAAGTTTGAGACAAGGTCTTACTAAGTTGTTAAATTGGCCAGTTTGGGCATGAACCTGTGATCTTCCTAACTTAAAATATAAGAGCTCTGGAATCACAAACATTCACCAGAATGAATGACTAAACTAAATAATTTTTAAAAACCATATTTCTCAACAAGCCTAATAAAAATCTCCAAAACAGAGCTATGTACATATTAATATATTAAAGAGAATTAGCATTTTAATCAGTGGAAAGAGAATGAATTTTTAATAAGTAATACTGGAAAAATTGAGTGAATGAAAAAAATCAAATAATAAAAAGCTCTAAAAATACAAAGCAAAATTTCAAAACTGGAAAAAACAGAATAATTTCATAATCTTGGGTTTAGGAAGACAGTATTAGACAAGATCTAAAAATTAAAATGCATTAAATAAAAATTATAACGCATTTGTTTTTATTAGAACTAAAATTTTCTATTTCATAAAATACAAAAATGTTGGAGAAATAGTCATCATTTCATATTTTTGAGATAGGATCTTGCTCTATAGTGCAAGCTGAACCTGAATTCATTATGATACTACTTACCATGACTCATAGTACTTGATATGTAGACCAGGCTTGTGCTCATGGAAATTCTCTGTCTCGGACTCACAGTGCTGGGATTACAGGTGTGTACCACCATGCTTGGCTCATTTGTATGAGGTGCTAGGGAATCGAACCCAGGGCCTTGCACATTCTAACAAGTATGTAAACACTAAGCTTCTCTTCTGTCCCCAGAATGGGATTTCTTGTCTTTACAGTCTATTCAGAATATATAAATGATTACAAATGAATAAGAAAAGACTAATAGCCCAGATGAACTAAGGACAATGTATGAGAGCAAGACACTGAAGAAAGAAGAGGGTGCTTGAGTGGCCTTAGCTGTGAAGCAGGATGATCAACCTTGTAAGTGAGTATGAGAGTTAAAATCTCATGAACATGAAAATCAAGTAATTCTTCAAGCTCAGGAAAAACAAAAAAAAAAAAAAAAAAAAAAAAAAAAAAAAAAAAAAAAAAAAAAAAAAAAAAAAAAAAAAAAAAAAAGAAAAAAAAAAAAGAAAACCCAGTCACGCAAACCTTAGGTTTTATAAGGCATATAAGCCATAAAGATTCTTGGTCTTAAGAGTGGCTCCAGAATCATTACTGTCACAGTTATTAAAGTTTAATATGCTATATTAATTTTCTATTGTTTCTATTTTAAAAGTCCTACAAAACTCATTGGGTTAAAATAACACACGTTTGTTAGCTTACAATTGTAGAGATCAATAGTCTCCCATGGTTCTTTCTGAGTTAATATCAAGGTGTCCACACCCAGGGCTACCTTGCCCTCTTAGATAAACTACAGCGATCTTCCTCTCTGAGAATTCTTAATTTTGTTCATGTCTCTAAAATCTCTCTGGCAGGTAAAGGAACATAATCCCTCGTTCTAAGGACACCTTTGGGGAAGCCATTCTTGTACCTGTCTCTCTCTCTCTCTCTCTCTCTCACACACACACACACACACACACACATGCATTCTTTGAACTAGGAATTTTGCTTCTGAGTCCTAAAGGAAGTATTGTGAATGTGTTTGAAGAGATTATCACGAATATGTTTGTTGGAGCATCATGGATATTCTGAAAGATTTTTCAAGGTGCATTATCTATAAGAAAATGGATAAATAACATTGATACATTAATATAATGAAATACCTTATACAGCAAGATAAATATTAAGAATATAGTATTGAACAAAATAAAGGTGCATAATTGCACAATTATGGATGCAATAGGTAGATGCACAGATTATAAATTCGCAGAGCTATACACTGACACAGAACACAAAAACTTGCACTGATGTACTAAGGTCAATATTTGATACTGGTTTTCTATAGTCATTAACTTGAGGGCAAAGGAAAAAGACAAAAAAAAACAAAGCATAGAACTGGCACTTGTATGACAGTTACATACATTCTCTTTAAAGTATTTTTTATACAACTTGCATTGTTCAATTATTTTACATTAAGTATTGGTAAGGTCTGGAGTTGGGAGATTGGACTTAATGAAGAAATCCCATGGCTAGAGGAAGAACTGAGAAGACAAACTTGGGGAACGAAGCATAAATTAGTTTGTACTGTTGAGAAGTTTCTAGATTGGAATCAGATTAGGGTTTTAATCTTGGCTCTATTACATCTTACTCTTCAATTTGGGGAAAATCATTGACTATTATTTGGTTTTTGTTTCTCATCTCAAAAAGTGAGCATGTTGAATCAAAACATCTGTA